>JAULJZ010003071.1:0-17066 GCA_032270985.1 Heliamphora pulchella | reverse complement strand
TTTGGTATCATTACGTGTACCGTAGTTGCATGCTTTAAAACTCAGATGTTTTATAGGCATGGTTATGTGGAATATGAAGAACGGATGCATGTGATGCATGTTGTATATTGCATGAGTTGCAAATGTTATGTGAATCGCGCGTGTAGCATGTGGCGTGATTTATGAAACGTAGTGATAGTACGTGGTTTTATGCATTTAAATCCTGGTTAGCTTATGCATAGGTGTATGAAATGAGATAGATGGACATGTGGTTCGGTAAATGTTAGCTCTGGCTGACAGTGTGTTCGATAGGGCTACAGTCCCTCAGTAAAAGTTCGTAAAGGTGTGTTCGATAGGGCTGCGGTCCCTCGGTAAAAGTCCGTAAACGTATATTTGGTAAGGTTGAGGTCATTCGGTTAAAGTCCGTAAAGGTGCACTCAGTAGGGCTGAGGTCCTTCAATTAGAGTCCGTAAAGGTACATTGACGGGGGTTGCGGTCCTACAGTGAAAGTCCGTGAAGATGTGTGATGAGCGCGGATAATGATCCTACGGTGAAAGTCCGTGAAGATGTGTGTGTTGCACGGGTTGTGTGCATTGTGTGTACTGCACGGGTTGTGTGCATTGCATAGATAGGGGCTGCAGTCCTTCGATGGAAGTCCGTGAAGATACGTGGATTGCATGAACTACATTGTAGGATGGATAGACTAGTTTTCAAATTATTTTTAAGAGTCGTGTGAATCGCGATTTAAAAACCCTTTTTCAACTGTTTTTAGGGCTCCTGTGAGTGAGTCAAAAGATGGTTTATATCATCGCTTTCCCGTTTGCATGTGAAAACTTATTTTAAAGGCTTGAAAGAGAGTCTAAAACTGCACCTCGTTTTCCTAGTATGTTTAGCTTATACTGCATGTGTTGTGTAGTATCTACTGAGTTTTAGCTCACAGTGTGGGATTTGATTTTTTTTAGGTACCGGTCACGCAAGTTGATTTGGAGGTGCTGGAGAGGTCGAAGAGCTGTAGTCTTTCTTTTCGTTCTTTTGTTACATGTATGTTGTAACATGTTTTCCTGGTGTTGGAACCGTGCAATGTTGGCCGTTTGGCGATTATATACAATGCATGTATGGTTTTATTTGAAAGTGTATTCTCGGGTTGGTCGTTTGTGGGTGTTTCACGTGACCTGAAGTTTGGGGTGTGACAGTTGTTATATGGAGAACTTAAGGCAATGTTTGAACCCTTTAACTTATTGATGTATTTCTTAACTATTAAACTTTTGCTTAATTCACAAAATTTGAGAGTTAAAGTATATAATTTGATTCAAGGCGTGAATGATTCCTATAAAACCTAGTTAACTTTTGTGTAATTGAGTTAATTTCATAATAATTGTGTGAGGTGTGAGAACAAGGAACTAAAAATAGTATATTTGAATTAGGAAATTTATTAATTTATGAGTTTGAAGTTAAATCCATGGTGGGATTTAAAGATTTTCTAATACTTGGAATACAAATCTTACATGATGATGTTGTGAGACTTGAGATTTATGGAAATAAAGTAACTTACGAGTCTAAATCATTTATATTGTGATGATAATTTATGGATTGTGAAATCATCAACTCGAAAGTAATACAAGAACTATTGGGGTAAGATCTAGGGTTGTATTATGTTATTTGATATAGACATTAATGAATTAAATTGATACATTACATTGGACAAGTGTTGATTGAGACCAAACAATGTGATAAATTGGATTTGGTGAAAAAAAAAGTATAATTGGGAGAATTGTGGAATTTTTGTTGGATTGAAAAGTGGTATAGGAAATGGTTTAGTAAATTAGTTTGAGTTCATTGAAATGAATAAAGATTGGGAAGAGGAACTAGTTGTGGGTTAGACTCCCGGTTTATTTAGTGGATAATGATATGATAAATCGAATATGAAACCGACGGTTGTGATTAATGTGATTAAGTTGGACTTGACTAGCTCTGCGGTGAAAGACCAGAAATTTGCGCAAGCTGGGTACTGTTGCCCTCGGGTTATCCCTCGTAAAACAGCCGTGATTGTGTCGTGGTGAGTTATAGAGTTATCTATTACCCAACAACTTTGCATAGCCTGTTGAGATAATAAGGAGGGATTTCTATAAGTTACACTCGACGTTAATTTCAGATGATTGTAGTGGTGAGTTATAGAGCTATCTATTACCCAACGGCTTTGCATAGCCTGCTGGGGACTAGGAAAAGGTTTCTATAAGTTGTACCCTACGTTGGTTCGGTATTTGAATCATGAGATAAATAAAAGATAATTAATTTTGAAAGAACATGCAATGAAAATAAAAGATGATGAAATTTGAATGAAAATGAATAAATGAGAATCTAACAATCTCGTGGTTAAATGAAATGGATAATGAAAAGTATGACTTATGGGATCATTTGGTTATGTGAAAACAAATGAAATGAATTAATTGATAATGGAAACGTAAGAACCTGGTTAGAAATAGTATATTTACAAACTAGATCCCGAAGAGAGAAGTTGTGATTGTTAAATTGCTGATGTTGGGATGTCGGGTCTTTGTTGGGGTAACAAGTTAAATGGGATAAGAAAATGACGTAATGGAAATAAAGATCATATATAATAACTTAACTAACAAGGTAAGGTATATGGATAACATACTTGAAATGATGAAATTGAAAGAAAGAGATTGGTTATGTTAAGATAAATGAGCAAAAATTGGTGAATAGTTTCGCTAAAACAAGAAAGGTGTGGGTGAGCTCTAATTTAACTATGAAAATGTGGTGGTTATTATTGCATAATGGTATCTTCTCACACCTCACATATCATGTATTATATCATTTTTTTTAGTCATTGTCCTATGAGTTTCGGCTCACGTTTGTGATTTAAGTATTTTTACAGGTTTTAATGACCAAGGAAGGATTGACGTATGTTTTGGCAACTGGATTAATGTTTTTTTTTTTTATGAAAAAGAAATAGAACATTTTCTTTTTTGAACGGTTCTATGTCAATTTCTTGATTTCGATATGTATAAAGACGTTCTTTTAATGTAATTGATATATTTATATTGTGAGTTGCCTGGGTGGCAAAGAGAGGGATGGGAATTTGAAACATTATATAGATATTCTTTCAAATCTTGTAACTATGAAGGAACTTTAGTGAGATTATAGATTTTCACAAATGAAAGCAGCCAAGATGAATGATGATTCGATTGTGAAAAGATTAGATGGATGTTAAAGTGATTTGTTTGATGTTGAATGATGATAAATAGCATATTAGTAGTTCCAATAAAAGTTCAGTG
Organism: Heliamphora pulchella; assembly: GCA_032270985.1. Lineage (NCBI taxonomy): Eukaryota > Viridiplantae > Streptophyta > Magnoliopsida > Ericales > Sarraceniaceae > Heliamphora > Heliamphora pulchella. Next base: position 13,791 of record JAULJZ010003071.1, on the reverse strand, counting down.
AGTGAGAGACATAGCTGAAGTTGAATGTAATTATGTTGAACATTAATTGGAGTTTAGTCGGTTTGGATTAATACTTTGGGAATGAATGAGATTGCAATAATGTGAAGAAAGTTAGTTTTTTTATATTATATTGTGATTGGGAGTTGAGAACCAAGCTGTGCCCAAGCATATTGTATTATTTATGTTTCACAAGTGATAGTAAAATTTGGGATAGTCTGAAAAATAGAAAAATCTTTGCTGAAATTTTCAAATTTTACACTTGGAACTTTATTTTAAGTTTTTTGAAAAATAACAACTTTTGAAACAACTCAAAGTTTAAGAACTTTACTTTAAAGAATGTTGACGATGAATTGAATTATAAAGGGGTTTTCATTCTTTAGTTGATAATATATGAGTTGATACGTGAAGTTCATGTGCCTTGGGTTCGGGGGCGCGACAACTGTAGAGCTAATTCTAAGGGAGTTCAATCATTTTATCTTAGGAGCTAATTTTAAGGGAGTTCAATCATTTTATCTTAGGAGACAAACATTTGAGATCCCATAAGAACTATAGTGAGAGACCAAATCTATCTTAAGCATACAATAAGAAACACTAACATTGATCCATTTTCTTCTTTCAACTCGTGTGGTTTGTATGTCGAATCATCATTTCTGCTTAATGGATTTTCCAACACATTAATCATATGGAAGTTATATGTTTCCTTTGTAAACATTACACAATTTGTACTACAAAATAATTTTAACAACATATTGAGGGTTATTTTATGTCATCTTAGTTACTTAAGGGGAGTGCATTGTCTTCTTCTTGTTCTTTTTCCTCTTCTAAAATAGGTTGTTCCAATGAATCATCCAAAATGACTAGGGTTAATGATATATTACCATTCGGTAAAGGGTTTTCAATGACTTGATTTTGAGTAACTTCTTCTTCAATAATTGGATTATATTTGAGAAAGGCATAAGATATGATAAATGCTAGAGCTGAAGTGATACCCATGAGGAGGAAATGACCGCGGAAGCTGTAGAAGTTGAGGACATCAGATTCTGGTGGAGTCTCTACATTTAAAATATTCTCATGATATCCGAAGAACCATTTCTGCTCAATCTCATTAAGTTTTCCATCCTCCCTTAGCTTTGCTAGCGCCCTTGAGAAATCAAGCACCAACGGTGATCCTTTTGAAAAGGCCTGTGAAATTTATATCGAACAACCAACTGAGAGACGCGTAATGAACATGGGCCTGTCCTGACCCTAATAAAACTCTATCCGTAAGATTTATGTATCTTTAAAAATAAGAGACAGTTATGTACACAAACAAGTTTACACCTAATTATACCAAACAAGACTCAAAGGGGGTGTATGGCCACAAATCTAAGTTGTGTACGTCCCACATATAGTCCTTATGTCATGATCGATACAATTAAGTATGTATAAAAACTTGTTAGTGCCCGTAACAAAGCTGGTAAAAATGTGTGCAAACCCAAGAAAGGGAGACTTACAAAACCAAATCCACTGTTGCTATTATATGTTATATTTGTCATGGTATAATCTTGAGCATAATGTTTCTTTGCAAGAAAGATCTTGATGTAGGGCATCTCATCAACGACAGCCACCACACCACCTTTGTTCAATGCTGCAGCATATTCTTCTTCTGAATTCAAGGGTCTAAGTGCGGAATCTTTGAAGTTCCAATTGTTCAGGAAATTCTTTGCTAAAGAACCAGATTGGTAGCCTATATTGCCATTTTTCGATAACTGCTGAAGCCGACGACTTGTTAACATTGAAGATAAACTTGCAGTATAACTTGAAGTCAATATGAGTACCACAAATAGCCATATGATCACCACAAACTTGGACCAACCATTCATCAACAGTTCCCCTATATCAAATAAATAACACCCAGTTCTTTATGTAAATTGTGGCACGAAGGTACTAAAAATATTTATAACAGTAATGCTATGAACCTAGAAACGAAACCCAGAAAAATACCTAGAAAGTGATCTGGATGGGTGAGATTCATTGAAGTGTGTTCCACATCATATTAAATATGAATCTCAACCATCTACATCACTTTCTAGGTATTTTTCTGGGTTTCATTTCTGGATTCATAGCATTACTGTATTTATAAATAAGATTCTTCATTATATTTTGTATTGGTATGTTGTCTAGTTATTTATAGACTTTGCTGGGATTTTGTTGAATGGGGTGTGAAGTGGGGGAAATTGCATCCTATATTATATAGAAAAGCATACATATTTTGCTCAAAAAGTAATAAGATAATCTTGAAATTATAGAGCTCACCCTCAATTATTTAAACTATATGACATGATTTTCAAAATAGATTTCTAGCGAGTTTTATCAAATATTGTCCAAATTTCAAATTTCTTAATATACAAAAAATAAAATTTTATTTTCATTCTAATTTTTAAATAATGTAACTAAATATATTAAAGCTCAGTGAACTTTGTGAAATAATAGAGGTTAGGGGTCAAAAAGAAAAAACTTTTAGTAGGGATTAAAGTGTCAAATACAAGGGTGGAGCCACGGTGTGGCGGGAGGGGGCTATTGACCCCGCTGAAATTTTTCAACAAGTTATTAATATTCAAAATATTTTAACAATTTAGAATTTTGTCCCTCTAAACTAAATATTTAACCCTTCTAAATTATGAATTTACTCCTTAGTATAAAATGACAAACACCTCAGTTGCGTAGCCCTAATTGCATTGTGAACACAAGAAAAAAAAATTGCAGAGATCTATTCCTCTCGGTGGCTCGTTTAGTCATCCACTCGTCCTCTTTCATTTGCTTCATTTTCAATATTAGCAATTTCTGATCAACTTGAAAATTTCTTCTTTGACGTACGTTCTAGTATTGAGTTTTTGATTTAAAAAGAATAGGCAATATTTCTTTGAAGTTGGTGAAAACCGAAAAAAGATCAAACAAACCCCTTAATTTACAAACTTCTACTATTGGCCTTGATTTTATCCGTTGTAACAGTAACGGTAGAAATGACATTTTCTACTATAAAGATTGTGAAGAGTCAGTTTCGCAATTGAATAGATGATCAATATATGCATAATGGTTTACTTGTATATATTGAGAGAGATACTTTCATAACATTACAAATGAAACTACCATGTATCATTTTAAAAATATGAAAAGTTGTCGTGACAAACTATAAATCAAATTATATATTATCAATATATTTTAACTTTTTTATTAACACTTCAATTAGACCCCTCTGAACATGATTCCTGGCTCCACTTTTGGTCAGATATGAAACTTTTTGCAAAACAAAGAATAAGCTGAACTCTATTAAAAAAAGTCTGGCGATACTAGAAGAAGTTCCTACTTGGGTTACATTCCCAGTTTGATGGACATGTTCATTCATAAGCAAGATCTTTACTGATATAACAACCTTGAATCAATGAGCAAAAGGCAGATGGAGTTCATGATTCCTTTACATAAATCATTCGAGGTATTCATTTTACATCTTAGATGGTATTTGCCAAGATTTACAATGTAAGGAAAAAGATACATTGATCGAACACAGTGTATCTAGTAAAGTCTCAAAAAGATGGAAGTTTCTTTTTATTTATTTTTTTTTTGATCGGCAAAGAGAAATATTATTCAATGAGGAAGAATAGCAACTAAAGGGATTAAGATCCCTTACAAAGAGGCATCAAGCATCCTCAAGGGAAAATAAGCAAAAGACCCTATAGTTGATGAGAAGCCTACCAATAAGTATAGCATAGCATATAGGCTTCACTTTAAAGAAAAATAGAAAAACATCAGCAAAAGTAACTATTTAGTAAAAAAACATAGCATAGGCATCTTAATATGAATGATTGTTATACAAGTTGAGGCTAGATTCGTTGTCAAAGAGATCAGAAACCAAAAAAGCACCATTTGTAGGCTGATATTTTCATGGTTAAAATTGATTCTTAGTTATAAGATTTGAATCTTTACGAAAGATGTGACAGAATTCTATTCTTAGCTTAACTTTGGATCCTGAGGATTGTGTTAGATCATTTAAAACTGAGAACAATTGGTAGTTACTTTTTTTGGGATAACTCAGGGTGTTCAAGTTAGTTTACGCGCACCTCGACTAATCTCTGGGAGACTAATTCCACCGCCCATTTGCGGGGATCTCAATTAAAGTCGAGACAAAATCTCGTATGGACTGGCCCCAAAAAATTAATAGCACCTAAGAGGTTTCGAACTTGAAACCTAAGAGGGAGCAAACCCCTAAATTTCAGGCTTCGACTACCATTTGATAGTTACTTGACAACACATATTGGGAAAGGTCGACATTGCTCGAGAGTCGAGAGCCTATCACCGTTGTTCTATATATCATATTGAAGGAGCATCGAGTACAATGTTTACAGTAGTTAATGATCTACAACACTAATTGCTATCTTTTGTAAGATAATGTTAACAAAAAGAATTGCTCAATTGAATGATCATATTTTTTCACTCTTAACTGTTGATAAGGAATGTCTTGATACATATATTATGGTAACATTGTCCATTATTTTAGTTTGTCCTATTTCTAGTGTGATATCTTTAGCGTGAGCCTAGCTCGGAGCACAATAAATTAGCTCATGTTAAGATCAAGCTACCCACAAAATATTGGACTTGGATGCTAAATTGAAGTAACATTTAGTTCAATGGAAAAATTATTACTCATCCTCATTCTAATGGCTCATAGTCATTGTAAGAATCAATCCAACAATGGAATTCTCATTTTGAATTCCATGCTTGGTATGCAAGAATCATACTTGAATTGAATAAAATTTAGGAAAATTTTGGATTTAGTCCTCTTTTTAGCAGTAAACCTAGTTTTAGTCTCATTCCAACTTTTTTAATGGGAGTAGTCCCGAGCCAATTGAACTTGCTAAAATATGACTAAAATACCCACATCCACATGGTACTATTTTAATTTGAACTTTTTTTTATGACAAAGGAACCATTTTAAGACAAGGTCCTTTGAACCCACCCCTAAAGCGTAAACCTCTGGATATGTGTAATCACCCATAAACCGCAGGTACCGATTAAGTCAGGGTACTTTTAGCGAGAGTAGAATACAAAACTTTCAAATTTATGGCTAATCTCAGTGACGACCTTAAACCACTAGGAGACAGCGAACAACAAGGGGGTTCGTCGATGGCGAGGGTTTTGGTGGGCGACCAGAGGGTGTTGGATCGACAGTGAATGGTGAACTGTGAGATGGGTCGATGGTGAGGGTTTGGAGTATCGGTGAGGTGTGATGGTTTTGGAGGGAAGGATGGCCGTCGATAGTTTTGTAGCTGTTGAAGATGAGTTTGTGCTTGAGGTTGATGAGCATGTTGTTAGAGAAAACGATCTAGAGAGGTTCGGGGTTCTAGTGCATTGTGTCAATGATATATATGTATTAGTTGATTTTGTGTTGTAGGATCATGGTCGCAATGCATAGTTTCAACTGATACATGTATCAGTTGAGTTTGTGATGCAGAATCAAAAAAAATGCAGTGCATAGAATCAACTTATATATATAGCTTGTGCTGCAGGATAAGGGGAAATGAAGTACATAATGTCAACTGATACATGTATCAATTGAGTTTGTGCTGCAAGATCCGGAAAAATGCAATGCATAGTGTCAACTAATACATGTATCAATTAGATACTCTGCATTCCCGCCTTCATCGGCAGCCACTCCTTCACCTCCGACAACCCTTCGTCGTCAACCCACCGAGATGACCCTCTAGTCGCCCACCAAAATCCTCTTCGTAAACTATTCGCATGCGAGAAGGACATAGACGAATACGGCAAAGGTCCAAACAATCGAGCCCTCGAGGAGGATGGAGATGAAGGCGACATAGGTTTGGGTGGCAGGAAAGAGGCAAGCGGCGATGGTGGGGAAGGTGGAGATGGTGGCACCGGAGGTTTGGATGGCGGCAGATGGGCAGGCAACAATGGTGGAGAAGGACGAATATGAAGGCGGCAGAGATTTGGGTGGCGACGGAGCAACAGACGGCGATGGTGGAGAAGGATGAAGATGAAGGCGGCGGAGGTTTTAGAAAATTTATGTGGATCCGTTAAATCCAAATCCCACAAATCTGTTATATGCTAAAAATATGGAGATATGATTTCAAATTTCTATACTCAAGGGGAAGTTATCTACTTATTTAGAAAATTCTCATATATCATGTCACCCATGATACACACCATATATGTATATATATATATATATATATATGAACTAGATAAGGGTATATTAGTCCCCTATCATTTCGTTAAATTGTAAAAAATGACTAAATGCAACAAAGAAAAGATTAAGGAACTAAAACTCTTAGAACACCTAGAAATATGACTAAAACTCAAATAATCTTAAACTTAATATAAAATAGACGAAAATCCCAAATTCATTCCCAATTTCAAATGGAAACCGTTAACGTGGGGAACTTGGCCCAGCTTGATTGGAGATGAAGATCTCCTCAGGTTTGCCTTAGCCGTTGATCTGCTTTGTGCCAGCACCTGAGATGATTTTATGGTAATGCCTGGTCCTTTGTTCTGCTTCTGTTGCTTCCTAAAGGGAGAGGCCCGAATCCATTTGCCATACTGGTCTTGTAGGACGATGCCTTCACGTACATCTTTAGCTTTCTTTGGACAAATTGTTGCATCATGTCTCACAATCCCACAATATTTGTAGAAGGAATAGTCTTTCGTATCGAAATTCTACCCAAAACGGTTCCATTTAAATTATCAAATTGAGGCAAGTCCCTCGTTTTAACGGTTTTAGAATGTTCATAACAATTTCAATGTGAACAAAAAGCGCCTCACAGCTGCCATCCATTGGAATTTGTACATCTAGAACTTCTCCAAAGCTCTTCCCCATTTTCGTAGCAACTTCATGGGATGAGTAACTTCAATGGTAGCCTCCATTCTTTAACCCAAATGGGTGTTTGAAGGAATGTGATCATGGAAATCTTTAGCCATGGTGACCATTGCTCTAGGAGGAGGAAGTTTGGAGCATGGAAGCATATTGGCTAAAAGTATATTAGTTCTAAAATTCATGAGCTTGCTTGAATTAAAGATACTCTCTACAATAACAAACACTAATAAGAGAAAATTTTCTAAAATTTCTTATTAATCAACAACTAATTTTTCCTAAGGCATACATCACGAATTTATAGTGAAAGATAACCACCGTATACTAGGAAATAAGCAAAGAAAAAGCAACAATTTCCTGTCAAGGTAAAAATAAAAGAAAATCAAAATATTACCAAAAACGGAAAAATTTGAGTTAGGTTCAAATTCCAAAACTAGAATAAAATATAAGATTGTTGGAAAAAATCTAAACTTAAACGAATTTGGGAAGCTTTCGGAATTGCCAAGTCAAATCTTTTCTAAAACGGCTAATTTGACGTTTCAAAAACCTAAACAAAAGAATCTGGCCAAAATCCATCATCAGTGACGACGTAGCAATTGGTATTGTCTATTGGGCTTTTTTTATTGAACATGGGCCTTCTAAGGCCCATCTGTCAGTATCAAGTTGCCCCTCTACTATTACTGTTGGACTTTTCGGTGGTTATAAGCCTTCATGAATGAAAAACTGAGTAGCTCTGCATCAAAGTTGTTGAATAACCAAAGTTTGCCGTTTATGACCTGCGGCATGTCCATCTTGTTAGAGGAAATGAACTGGTATACACCTTCACCAATTTCAAGAAATCTGAGTCCCTTTGAGAAAACCCAGATGATTTCCTTGGTGTTCTTCAGTCTCATTAGATTTACTGGTTTATATGTTATCACTTTCTTAATCAAAATAAAGAGACACTCTGCTTCTTTTTCCTCATCAATTAGAATGAAGGATTGGAAGCGCTTCACGAGTCAAAATCCCTAGGATTCTCCGCGAGGCCATTAGATGTTCTTTCCCCCATTGTGGTGGGAAATAATCTGTTGTACCTAGGGTTACAATGGGGGGTTTAAAATACTGAGTATATAGATTGACCAAGAGGAGGGAAAGGATTGGTGTCTATAGATAACGCCTTCCGAAACAAACAAAACATAAATAAAAAAACAATAATGACGAATTGAGTCGAAGCTGAGTCACTCAGGTAAGTGACCTGACCAAGGAGGTAGCAGCGAGAAAAGATGGACGACTAGGGAGATTGAAACTTGAGTTGTAGATGACGCTCAGATAATAAGAATCTCTTGAAAAAAATGCCTCAAAATCCACAATAAAGAAGGGACAGTGACCTAGTTATTTCTGGTCAAGTGCTCAGACCTAGGAGCTCGAACGAAAGCCAAGTGGGTAGTGCTATCCAAAGATAACACAAAAGGATGAATGTCACTCCCCCAAACCTGACTGTTGCTGTGATGGCCCGTAGCCCTATCGTCCTTGAGATGCCTACCCTGGCTATGCTCCCGAAAGACTCTGTGCATTCCCTCCCTTAGGGCTGTCCCAACGAATGTGGCCCGCCTGACCACACTAAAAACACGAAAATGGGGCTCTCCCCTAAGTCTAACTCTGTTGCTGCCCTCTATGCGGGTAATCCCTAGTACGATGCCCCGACTGTCTGCATACATAACACACCATCTCTCGGCGTTCAGAACTCCCAAACGAACTCATAGACGGTGCGGGTGCCGCATGTGGTTATGGCTACGATCCCATGGCATAAGAACTCGATCCCCCTAATTTTTGCCTCTTCACCTGGCGCCCCTTAGACTATGCACTAGAAGCTCCCTAATGTGACTTGTTCTCTCTAATCTTGTGGCTCTTCGCCATTGCATTCTCAACCTAGATAGTGGCCTCCACAAGCTCTATGTAGACCCAAAACCCCAATGCCACAATCCTATCCTTGATCGAGGATCGAAGGCCCCTTTCAAACCGCTTGGTAGTAACTCCTCTATTGCCCCATCTCGAGTGCAAAGCGCAATAAATTTGCGAACTTGGCCTCATACTGAACCACCGTCAGATTTTCCTGAATAAGGGAGAGAAACTCCTCCCGATACATATCCTTCGAAGACCCCAGAAAGTACTTCACCAAGAAGACCCTGGTGAAGGCAGCCCACGTGCCCTCCACCTTTGTCTTAGCAAATTTCCACCATTTTCGAGCTTCCTCCCAGAGTTGGAATGCTGCCAACTTTACCCTTAGCTCATCCTCCATGATCTTCAAGGTGTTGAAGATCGTCATGGTCACCTCTAACCACTTGGTAACCATTTTGGGGTCTGACTCCCCAGAAAAGGTCGAAGGATCTAACTGCTGAAACTCCTCCATGGCAATCGTAGCCCTTGGCTCGGGAGCTCTTACTCCTCCCCTAGCCATCTTGGCTAATGCTCTCATTGTCATGAGCATCTCCTGAATCACATCTATACTGCCCGCTTGTTCCTACGGGGTATACACATCCCCTTCCCTAAAAACCTAAAGCATAAGCGCGACCTCAACCGTGACCCCGGTCTCTACCTCATCTCGGTAACATTGCTCTCTATAAGAAAAAAATGATAAAAAGATATCAACAACAAAGCCTAAACCAACTTATCTCTCACGGACAACGCCATCTCTCAATAAGATACCACATTACACGTATCATAGCATTAACACACCTTATACAACACGTAGCGAGGAGAACTAATTGGAATGACACGTCAATCCGGGTAACCTGTTTGGATTTCTAGTTAGAACGGACATCGGCTAAATGCCTTTCTAACTTGAACCCCAACTAGTCGAACGGTCGCCCAAGGGTGAGACACATCATCCTAAGAGTCCAAACGCCATGCCCAAATACCACATAGCATACAGATGTCAAGGTATGCCCAAGATATCTCATGTAACACACCAATACATAAAATGTCGTACATCAATACAAGTTCTCATTCAATGGATCAACCACTCCCACGACTCCTAGGTATTCGAACCTAGAGTTCTAATACTAATCTGTCACGTACTCAAACCCGAGGCACATGGACCACTCAAGAAAACCAGTTTTATGATGCCAAGATCCGACACAACTGTTTGAATCCACTTAAGTTTCAAAAGGATAACTAATATAAGTTCAAAACCTTTGAAGAATGCACTTCCATAGGTTTAATTTGAATTAAAGAATAGTACAAAGGAAAAGGATAAAAGTCCCAAGAGCCAACTCCCAAAACAAAACAAACAAAATTTAAAAATTTACCCAGACTACTCGAGCGGTCTAAAGACCGATCGAGCGGTCCATGCCTGCTCTCGGTTCTTTCCCATAGATCTGCAAACAACCGAGAGTCACTTTTGACCGCTCAATATACAGCTCAAGCAGTCCATCGAACGGTCTGGATCTGGACCACTTTTTCAAAAGCCAAGTTTGATACCCAACATTCCAACTATTTTCATGCATCTTGAAAAGCCTCATGATATGAAATAATTTACTCAAAACATGCTAAAACATGATTTTAAAACCTCCCATGAGACACAAGAATCTATAACAAATCGAAGTTTAACCGAAAACATGTTATCTAACTTGAAATCAAGCCAACCATCCCATGGATTCTCCCATCTCCATACATACATGCATACAAATCATGAATGTGTATCCTAATGGCCTTACAAAACAAATACCACCTAACCCAAGTATCAAATCATTGTATCGAAATAATTACATTTACAAGATTTACATTTCTCAAAAAATCTTTCTATATGTAGGTAATTCAATCCCAAAAGCTTTAAAAACAGTCCTTGAGATTAAGCTTCTTATTCAACCACCTTCTTTTCATTATTATCTGAAATGAGTTAAGCACCATGAGCCGAAGCTCATAGAAAAAAGACTAAGTATGAACATATACATAACATGCGAGGATAATTACATAAATGCACATCAAGTTTAAACCCAAAATCAAATCTACTTTTCTAGTAAAGTCTCATTCACATAACCAGTTTTATTTCCTTTACCTAAAACAAGCACACAAGTTATTTAGTTCTTTAGTTATGTCACCTCAACCCAATATGGTTACTATGACTTCCCATTTCAATTCATTCCATTTCATCTTTCGCACTACAACCAATATCAAGATTTTCCCAACATCTCACACTCATTAATTATATCGTATGCTTTTACTAACACAATTCTTTCGTTGATTTAATTAAGTACCAAATTTGAACGGCGCCTATAAATCCAAGCGTATTTATCACCACTTGGCCACGCGAGGCCCAACGGATTAATACTCATTCTGTAGCTCGACACTAGAGCACACATTTTTTATTTCTCTCAAAAACATTAATGGGTGGGTCGCCCAAGAGCATGCTTTTATAGTGGTTAACAGGAAGGAATGGCCTCCCTCACATTGCGCAAATTTTTGATCTTTCACCGAGAAGCTACTCAAGCCCAAACTTAGTTATTCATTCTATTCATACGGTACCTTAATTAAGCCAATCATATTTAAACCAACCCAAGTCCAACGGTCAATCCAGTTCCTCTCGTCAAACCCAACACCATTAAGTTTTGAATTCTCGACAATTCAAATATTTTTATCATTTTTATATTTAAATTAACATAGTAAGATACAATCAAATTCCATATCTCATGCTTTTACATACATTCAACAATCTATGAAATTTATTCAAAATTCTCAACCAACACTACACCATTTTTACCCATTCTCAAGATTCATGAAATTAACTAATCAATGAGAAAATACAAGTCTCAATTTATCAAAAATCCAACTAATTTCTCTATTTGGGTCCAACGACCCAAAAACTCCCAAATCTCCATGATTTTGTCAATAATCAAACCATAACTTTTTAACATACAAGTTAAAGGTTCTCACATGATAATTTCAAGATCAAAACACCACAAGTTATCCAAAATCACAAAAATTAACACGTTCTAGCTTCAAACCCTAACCTAGGGTTTCAAAACACAAGTTTTTTCATGTTTTCATGCAGAATCTCAATAATACAACTCATATCAGACAAGTTTTCATAAATAGTCATAGTATCTACCTTTTTGATGCACAAGCAACTTGAATCCAATCTTAACAATCTCTAATCCACCAAGTCTCCAACCGTGAGGTAAAGGAGAAGCTTCCACCATGTATCGTCACTCTCCAACGGGTGCTCTCTCGGAGGAGAGTCAAGAAATCTATTCTAAAGAGGCAAGAGAGGCTCCAAGTGACCACTAAGATCAACCCTAGGGCTGAAATCTCATTCTAGAGAGAGAGATGGGAGGAGATAATGAAAGAAAATGTCTCAATTTTGCAACTTAAAGTCCCTCTCTGTCACAGACCGCTCAATCGGTCTTAGGACCGCTCGAGCAATCCCTCATTAGATGGCACACCAAGAAAGGAAAAAATACATATAATCCAAATTTTGTTCTGAAGCCCCAAGGCTCGTCCAATCAACTCACGATAATTATTTTCATGCATAAACCAGCACAAAATTACCATTAACAATCATACTCGTGATCAAATTTTAATTTTTTTCCATAATTAAACATTAATCCACAAGGTTTAAACAAATATTTCAAATTAAAAGAGACCAAGTCCCTACAATGAAACTAAAATGTTCACGAGTCACTCGATACAGGTCGGGTCATCTGGATACCACCGAACCACTTCCTTGGTAAAGGGGTACTTTGCTAAAGCATACAAGGTATATGAATGGCTTGAAAGCTCGAGTAGCTCGAATGCCTCGGGCTGGTCGAGTGACTCTGATGAACCATTCAACTTAACTCCTGGTTGCCCATTACTTTCCATGAAGATCTGACGTAACAAAAATACATGTGATCGAATAATGTAACTAGTGCAAACCATGTTGTTGTAGCGCAAACTGCATATGTGACATGTATAGCATGGACTATACTGTCACGCCCCAAACTCCAGGCCACGTGAAACACCCAAAAACAACCAGATAAAACCCAACCCGAGAATACACTCTCAAAGATAAACCATATATGCATTGTATATAAACGCCAAACGGTAGCATTACACGGCTCCAATGCCCGAAAAATATATTACAACATACATGTAACAAAACTAACAAAAAGGAAGACTACACTCTTCCACCTCCTCCAGCACCTCCAGATCAACCAGCGTGACCGGTACCTGAAGAAAAATAAATCACACACCGTGAGTCAAGGCTCAGCAGAAACTAGACAAGCATGCAGTATAAACAAAACATGCTAGGAAACGTAGTGCAGGTTTAGACTCTCTTTCAAGCCTTGAAAACAATTTTCACACGTAAACGAGAAGGCGAGGATACAACCATGTTTGACTCACTCACAGGAGCTTGAAAACAGTTGGAAAACAGTTTTTAGATCGCAATTCACACGACTCTTAAAAATAATTTGAAAACTGGTCTATCTGTCCCATGATACAATACATGCAACCCATGATACATATAATCGACCCTCACACGCCGCAACCGCAGTCCTAACATTGAGATAAAGACCCATACATAAACATATATTTTCGGGATAAAATCGTATACTATGGGATAAAACCATAGACCAACCACGGGGTAAAACCATACACTGTGGGATAAGACCGCACACCACGGAATAAAATCGTAAACCAGACCACGGGGTAAAATCGTAAACCTAACCACGGGATAAAACCGTAAACCTTACCATAAGCCATGAGATAGGACCGCCAACCACGGATTAAACCACGGGATATAACTGCATACCACGGGATAAAACTGCATGCCACGGGGTAAGACCGCATACCACAGGATAATACTGTATACTACGGGATAACACCGAAACAACGGGATAACACTGAACATTCCTATGCATAACCTAATCAGGATTTAAATGCATATAACATACCACATACACCACATG
>JAULJZ010003050.1:0-17068 GCA_032270985.1 Heliamphora pulchella | reverse complement strand
TCTGGGGCTAGAGGAGGATCATTGGTTACATCTTTTAATCTCATCAAGCAACCCCATTCCGAGGAGGTGGGAAGATACGGGCTGGAAATATTTGCATATCTTCAGTTCTAAGCATATCTTCTTTGAGGTGGGGTTTGAGACACAGTGTAAGGTTAGATGAATGGTGTGGTAACAAGATGTTATCCCAGTCTTTTTTGAAAATATTTGCTTTGGCAACAAACAGAGAGGCCATGGTTGCATACTATGCTAGAGGGATTCCGAGCTTTGCTTTTAGAATTTGGATCTCAAGAGAGGAGTGTGGAATTAGGAGATGGATCAGCTTTTGGCCCTCTTGGGGACCTTGTATGACCACAATAGTACAGAAACAGAGCTGGACACCATTAGATGGAGAAGTTCCTTCTGCAAGCGGTTGTTGATAAGTAGAGGTGGGTCTTTTCCATGTAGGAGTGTTTGAAAGAATGGTGTTCCGCCGAAGGTGGCCTTTTTTGCTTGGGCTACTTCCCTTGGGAGAATTTTAACTATTGTCAATCTAGTATGCAGAGGGATTGTGATCCCCAATAGGTATCGCCTACATAAGGAGGGAAAGTTAGTATCCCGTTTGCTAATCCAATGTGAGTTCACCAATGAGCAATAGGGTTTTGTTTTGTTGCTCTTTGGGATGGATTGGGTTTTTGATAAGGAGGTGGCTTTTGTCGAGTTAAAGGGAAGGAGAGTGCTTAGGAGTAGGAGAAAGGCTTGATCGTTGATCCCTCTTTGTTTGATGTGGTTAGTATGGTTGAAGTGGAGCAAGAGATACTTTAACAGGTCTGAGACCTCGTTATGATTTTGAAGGGAGCGGTCCTATGTAATTTGTACAGTTGGTTGTATAAGCGTGGAGCCCCTTCAGCCGAGGAAACAACTGATTTTGTAGTCTCATTATCTTTTTGGTTCTTGGGTAAGGTTTTTTATAGGTTTTATCCAAGTGGGTCTAGCTTCTACTGTTTTTGTTGTGGTTGAGATAGCCCACTTTTGTTGGGAGCTTTTGTTTTCTCTCTTTTGTCCACAGGTGGCATTCTCTTTATGCCATTTATAAAATTTACTATATAAACAAAAGGCATGGGCTTTAAAAAGCATGTTAATAATCATAAAGGAGATACCTAAGAAGCATGTAATTCATTGAGGAGTTCAAAGGCAGTACAAAGAGAACCACGCGCACAAGAAATCAGTTGTTGCTATAGTGAAAGTGTAAATAAAATAGCCTTAGAATTTTTAGAGAAAGAGACAGAGAGGATGATAGAAAGAAATTAGGGCTAAGAACTTAAATTAGTCCCCTCTCCCTGACATATATTTATATTAAATGAATATACGGCACAAGGACACAAATACCCTCAATACAAAAAAAAAGGACTCTTAACACTTTACCTCAAGCTGGAGCATATAGGTTAAATACACCAAACTTTGAAGACAAGTGAAAAAAAGACGAACGAGACAAGGATTTGGTAAAGATATCATAAATCTGATCTCTCGAACAAAAACATTTGCAATAAAAATAGCGACCTGGCTATCACAAAACATTTGCATTGGGACAGGAGGAGTAAGCCCAAAATCAACCAGAAAAGAGTGGACCCATAACATCTCGGAGGCAGTATGAGCCATAGCACGATACTCAGCCTCAGCACTCAAGCGAGCAACCACGAACTATTTTTTACTCCTCCAGGTAACAAAATATCCACCAATAAAAATACAATATCCCGATGTCGACCACCGATCAAAACGACTTCCAGCCCAATCAATATCACTAAAGCCATCAACAGACAAGGTTGCCGCGGGCCGATATAATAAGCCATGACCAAGAGCACTCTTCAAATACCGTAAAATACGACAAACTGCATCATAATGAGGTTGACGAGGGGAATGCATAAATTGATTAACCACCCCAACAGCATACGTAATGTCGGGGCGAGTAACCATGAGATAGATGAATTTACCAACCAAGCGACGATAATGACCAATGTCAGAAAAATTAGTGCCAAAATCAGCATCAAGCTTGACGGTCCATAGGAGTATCAACCGAATGAGCATAAAGGAATCCAGTCTCAGAAAGAAGGCCAAAGACATAGTTGCGTTAGGATAAAGAAACTAAAGCTGAAGCCTTGGAACTAGGAAGAGGAGGGCGCAGCACAGTGCATGAGTGGCCAAAAAACGAACGTAAGAGCCGAGGATATGCATTAGCAGCAGTAGGTAAAGTCTCGCCGGCAAGGATCTAATCTTTAAACCCCCGCAACTCAGAGTCCAAACCAGAAAGAAGAGAGGCAACCATAAAGTCCTCCTAATGGCATCGTCGTTGTACTATATCCATAGTGAGAGGGCGATGTTGCAACAGTTGATTCTACAAAATCTTCATAATGTTAAAATATTCAGCGAGAGACTTACCAAATTGTTTAGTGCTGAAAATTTGTTCATACAGTTCATATATTCGAGAAACGTTACTTTGGGTAGAGAAAGTCTGCAAGTGAATCCCAAATC
The DNA here is from genome assembly GCA_032270985.1 of Heliamphora pulchella. Taxonomy (NCBI): domain Eukaryota; kingdom Viridiplantae; phylum Streptophyta; class Magnoliopsida; order Ericales; family Sarraceniaceae; genus Heliamphora; species Heliamphora pulchella. Next base: position 14,563 of record JAULJZ010003050.1, on the reverse strand, counting down.
TTTTTGGATGTATCACAAAATTCGACAGTAGTAGCAATATGAGGCTCCAAACTATACCATAACCAACCCATAACGATGGAATCCATACTTTCCCAATCCACAAATTTAGAATCCCCAATTGCCGGGGAAGATCGATAATATAACTCAACCGTCTCTTTCTTTTAAAAAATACTTTAAATGCATAAACTCAAGCTAAATAATTCAGTCTATTCAAACATTTAGAGGTAACACAATGGGGTAAATCATCATCTTTAGGATCAAAGGATTTTGCCTCAACCATGACTAACCCTTTATGAAGAACCAAAAGTTGAGATGCAAAAGAACCGAACCAGATCCAAAGCAAGAACTAGAAGCAAGCCAGAAACAACAAAAAAACACCAAAAATCTCAAACCGAAGTCCCCCCAACCAAAAATCGCGACCAGAGGTGTCGCCAACTAAAGAAGATTACAAAATGCACACGGATCTGGATGAATACCACTAAATCAAGCATAAATCAGAACAAATCAAGCACAAATCGAGACCAACATGATATTTCGGCACTGATGGAGTAGACTCGGCATTGATTAGTTCTATTTGGATGATCGAAACACACAAAGAGCTGGTCGCGACGTCATGGCTGAGCTAGGGTTTCAAAAACATCGCCGACTTCAAAGTATCTAGGGTTTCGTCGACTTCAAAAGCTTCGAGAATGGCTTTGTAGGTGTCGCGAGTGCCACAACCTACAATGGTTAGGGTTTCGTCGCTTTCAAGGCTTTAAGGATGGCTTCGAAGATGTCGCGACCTTCAAAGACTAAGGTTTCGTCGACTTCAAGGTTTCGAGGATGGCGCAACCATCAAAGGCTTCGAGCTAGGGTTTCGCCGATCTTCAAGGTCCGTACCATCGGCGGCGTCACGCAGACATCATCGTACAAAAGATGACGTCAGCACGTTGTTTCTACCTCACTGTGCGTTTCAGAATAATAAAAACAGTTCTAAGGCTGAATCGATACTCTAATACCAAGTGAAAGTGTAAATAAAATAGCTTTAGGGTTTTTGGAGAAAGAGACGAGAGAGGGTGATTGAAAGAATTTAGGGTCCGGAACTTAAATCAATCCCCTCACCCTGACATCTATTTATATTAAATGAATATACGGCACAAGGGCACAAATACTCTTAATATAACAAAAAAAAAACTCTAATAGTAATTATTAAGTCCGATAGAAACAAATGGAGATCGACGATTGACTATATGTGGTATTGTCATAGGAAAAGAAGGTTATGGAGGGGGATAAGCGTCTCGATTTTGCTAGAAATTATACTGGGGTTTCTCCATTGTTTAGAGGCATGGAGTATGTTTGTTTGGAGAACCCCTGTATTGCTTCTAGTAAGGGGATAATAATTTAATTTTGTATAATTCAAAATTGTTTCATAGGGTTACGGATGGTAAGAGGAGAAAGAAATAAGTTGGGAAGTGAGTCTTGTTCTGTTTGTGAGTAAAGAAGACCAAATTATTAATGAAGTTTTTAGGTCTTACTCAAATTTGTATTCAAGTGAAGAGAGAGCGAGACTAGGAATTGAAGGATTGGAACGGGCCCCAATTGATCTATGGAAGTTTATATGGCTAGAAAGGCCATTTGGTGAAATGGGAGATTAAAGAGGTTGTGTTTTAGTGCAAAATATATAAACCACAGGTTCGAATGGGCGTATTTTAGCAATTTTTCAAGATTGTTGGAAATTGTGAAGGATGATTTGATAAGAGTTTTTAGAGAATTTTTTGACAATAGAGTGGTTAACCCTTTGTTCCAATGCATTTTTTGTTTGTTTGATTCCCAAAGGAGAGAACTCCTTAAAGATTAGTGATTTTAGGCCTATTAGTTTGGTGACTTTGTTGTATAAAATCATGTAGAAGATTTTGTTAAGAAGATTGAGGGCTATTTTCGGAGATATTATTTTTGACACACAAGGTGCTTTGGTAGAGGGGTGTCAGAACTTGGATGTTGTGCTGGCTTGCCAGGCAGTTGAGAAATATAGAGGATAAAGAAGGAAAGTGTAATGCTTAATGTTCATTTTGAGAAAGCATATAGTCACGTGGATTTGGATTTTTTTGATTTTGTGTTATCTAATAAAGGGTTTAACTTGAGATGGAGGAGGTGGATTAAAGGATGTTTTTGGTTTTGCAACATGTTTGTTATCGTCAATGGGAAGGCAAGTAGGAGTTTTAAAGCATCTAAGGGTCTTAGACAAGGGTGACCATTTGTTGCATTTCCTTTTCACTTTAGTAGTGGATGTTCTAGGTAGATTAGTCGAGAGGGCTAAGGAAGTAGTGTAGTCGATGGTTTTATTGCGGGGAGAGAGGAGGTATCATTAACTCATTTATATTTTGCAGATGACACCATATTTGTTTTCCTCAGGGGAGGAATCCAAGGTGGTTAATTTATTTTCGTAGTGAGAATTTTTCAGATTATCTTGGGGCCTTAAGTTAATGTGAAAAAGAGTAATCTAGTGAGTATTAATGTGGATTGGATAGATTAAAGAGAATGATAGAGGTCATTGGGCGTCACATCGAGCATTTACTTGTGTTTGAGTCTCCCTTTGGGCAATAATCTTAGGAAGGAAACTTTTTGGGCTCTATTGTTTAGAGAAAATCTGTAGGAGGTTAGGAAGGGGAGGTACACTTTTGTCTAATCAGCGTTAAATAGCATGCCCATCTACTAGGTGTTTTTGTTTAATATTAGATAATTACTTATGTATGTTAGGGTCATTTTGTAATTAGCCTGGTGTCTCTTATATAAATATTGGTGTAGTGTAAAGGTTGAGATTAAGCCTCATTATTCTCCTAATAATATTTTCTGAGTCTATTTCTCTTCTTCCTCTTTTCTTTTAACCCTAAATCACTACGTTACTATTCAACTTGGTATCAGAGCATTCCGATCCAACTATAAATTCTTCCTGTCTTTTTCCTATTTTTTTCTTTTATGAATTCGTGACCAGAAAAAAAAAAAAAATTCTTCCCAGATGATCTATACTTCCAGGATTTTTCCTTTCTTGTTCTCGATTGTTTGATATTTTTTAGAATTATTTTGGGATTTTTGGCGCCGCTTTGGTTTTTCTTCCTAAATCGCGTTTGAGGTTGTTTCAATCTCAATCGATGGCTTCTTCTCATTCCATGGGTGCCGATTAGAGGTATACAAGGTTCTACAAGAGTCGATTCAACCTTTTTTTGGTGTTTTTTTGGGTTGATTGCAAGTCGGGATAGATCGCGGCTAGGGTTTTGATGAGTTCTGATTAGTTTTTTGCTCTGATTAAGGGTCTGGCACACTTGTTCAGGCTCTTATTAATGTCAACCAGTGGTGTTTTGAAGCTTCTTGTTTTGGACGAACTTCGCAGATTGGGTTTGCAACTATTCCTTGCTTCTTTTCTGGTTTATTATGATTTGCTATGGCGGCCATGGTTCATGAGTTGATTGTTGGATTCTCAGATCTGTTTTTCAGTTGTTGAGATCAGTTATATGGGTGCCGAAATCACTCCTAGAAGTCGCCTTGGGTATCGATTGGATGATTCGAACACTATTGGAGATGTTTTAAGGTTCAGAGAGGTTGGCAGCTAGTGTTCTTGGCTTGCCGCTGTTGTCTTTTGCCATCAGATCTCTTTTTTTTGTTTTGGTTTGGTTGGCGCCTAGGGTGGTCGAAGCTGTTGTTGCATCAGAACTAGTTGATTCTTGATTTGGTCGCATAAGATCTTGTTTTGGTTGGTGCCTAGGGCTTCTTGCTCTTCTTTGGATGGTTCTTCTAGATTTTTTAATTCTGCTGTGTTCTTGGTTCAAGTTTTGTTCTTGGGGTTATTGATCCGATCTATATCACATTTGGTAATTGGTTCTTGTTTGGTGTTACTTTGGAGTAATTTGATATGACTAAAGAAACACCTATCAATATTAAGGATAATGCCATGCCTAGATGTGTTAGATCATTACAGACCTAATTGTACTGGTTTTTAGCATTCTCTCTTCCGTGGTTCAATTTTGCTCTATTAAGTTATTCTGATCAGATCTGGTTTCGTGATTTGGTTTTGTTTGGTTGTGTTTGGATTTTGCCTCCTTTTCTCTGACTTGATTTAATATGGCTGAAGCAAAGGCTTCTTCTAGTTCCTATGATGCTCTTCATACTCAGCTTAGCGAGATTGTTCAGACCTAATGTGATATTCTGCCTCCCTCTTCTACTATTATTTTAGCTAATTCAGGTAATATTGGATGTGCGGCTTTTACCTCTCCATCTTGGATCGTCGATTTAGGCTCTAGTTGTCATATGTCTAGTAATCCGTCTCTTTTCTCCCATGTGACTCCTATTAAACATCATATAATCTTAGCTGATAGCTCATCTCGACCTGTTCATGAGCAAGGTGTCCTTCATCCCTCTCCTCCTTTGGCCTTACCTTCTAGTCTTTATATTCCTAATTTTTCCTTTTAACTTGTTGATTAGTCAAATCACTAAATCTCTACATTGCTCCGTAACTTTTTCTCCTACTTCTTGTGTCTTTCAGGACCTCAAGACCAAGAAGATGATTGCTTCAGGGCATGAGAAGAACGGGCTCTACTATCTTGACATTGATTCTGGTTCTCCTTCCCTTACTTCATCATCCTTAAATGCTAACAATTTCACCTCTTCAGTGGCACTTTCGCTTAGGCCATCCTTCGGTTGCTAAGCTTAAGTTGGCCATCCCCAACTTACCTCCTGTGTTTAATTTTGAGTGTGAAGCGTATCAATTAGGCAAGCATCACCGTAGTTCCTTTCCCAGTCATAGCCACCATCGTCAGTTTGAGTCCTTCGATGTTATCCATACAGACATATGAGGTCCTTCTCGAACTCCAAGTACTAGTGGATATTCTTATTTTGTTATCCTTGTTGATGACTACTCTCGTATGACTTGGCTCTTTTTGTTAAAACACCGGTCTAAATTACCTCATGCTCTCTCTACATTCTATAATGAAGTTTTTACTCAATTTGGAAAGCGCATCAAAGTTACTCGATCTGATAATGTGTTAGAATATATGCAGTCTACTGTTACTTCCTTTTTGTTGATTGTGATATTATTCATCAGACGGCTTATGCTTACACGTCACAACAAAATGGCATTGCTGAACGCAAGCACTGTCATCTATTAGATGTTGCTCGTACCTTATTGGTGCTCGTTCGATTCGTACACCGACGGATTCTACTGTTAAGCTCGATGCTAAACATCGAGAACCATTTTCAGAAGTTGATTGTTATCGGCGACTTGTTGGGAAATTAATTTACCTCACGGTCACCCTTCCTGATATCACATATGTTGTTAGTGTTGCTAGCCAGTTTATGCATGCTCCTCGTCAGGCGCACTTTGATGTTGTTTGTCGTATTCTTTGCTACTTGAAACGTAGCTCAGGTCGTGGATTGTTATATTGTCCATCTGATCATTTGTCCGTAATTGGCTTTAGTGGTGCTGATTGGGCTAGTAATCGCTCTGATAAGCAGTCCACCTCTAGCTATTGTATTTTTGTTGGCGGTAATCTTATCACTTAGTATAATAAGAAACAGAATATTGTTGCCCGTTCCAGTGCTGAAATAGAATATCGTGCTATGGCTCATATTGCATCTGAAATGTCGTGGGTTCGTTCTCTTCTTCATGACTTCGGCATCATGTCTTCTCGCCCTATGGAGATGTTTTGTGAGAATCAAACAGCCATATTTATTGCTAATAATCCTGTGTTCTATGAGTGCACTAAGCATATTGAGGTTGACTGCCACTTTATTCGAGACTTAATGATGACGAAGCAAATTATCACTCTATATGTTCGCTCAGAGAATCAATTGGGTGATATTCTTACCAAACTATTAGCTGCTTCTGGTTTCCAGCGATTTCTTTCCAAGCTAGGCATGTTTGACCTCTATGCTCCAACTTGAGAGAGAGTGTTAGATAATTACTTATATATGTTAGGGAAGTTTTGTAATTAGCTTAGTGTGTCTTATATAAATAATAGTGTGGTGTAGAAGTTAAGGTTAAATCTCATTATTCTCCTAATAATATTTTTCTCAGTCTTTCTCTTTTCTTTTTCCTCTTCTCCTTTAACCCTAAATCGCTACGTTATTATTCAACTTTTAAGATACCAATTAAGCTAGCAAACAAGATCAAAAAAATGATATGGGATTTCCTTTAGGAGGGTAAGAATGAAGGTAAAAAGGATCACTTGGTTAATTGAGAAAAAGTGTCAAAGTCCCAAAAAAAAATAGGGGTTAGGGGATTAGTAATATTGCAGCTAGGAACCTTACTTTCCTATTGAGCTCTCCTTGCTGCAATACCTCATTGTAAGTATTTGGAGTAGAAGATGGCCAGACATGACCTCTGAAGATGATGAGCACTTCAATGGTTTGGAAAATCTAAAGGTGGAGGAGGAGAGAGAACAGAGCAGCCTTAGAAAGAAAGGGAGTGGCAGTGAAGAGAGAGAGAGCTCAACCAGAGATGACCTAAAGATCCTTTATTCCTTTTAGTATGTAAGAATCAATACTTATTTAGGCTGGTTAGAGGTGGCAGATCCAGCTGACCTAAGGACAGTTGGTCCCTCCTCATCCACTTGATAGATTGGAGGTGCACAATCACATCTGCAAGTCCTAGAATTGGACCCCGTGGTCTACATCATTTTTTTGAACACTGCCTTCGGTAAATTCCATCTCCCCATGTATTTTGCTTGAAAAAGGTCGCTCAACTCCCTTTTTAATGAATTCTAATAGAAAAGGCCCATATCTGATGCATATTCTATCTCTTTACCAAAGTAGCAAGCATCCAACATGAAAATTGTATACCTTTAGAAGAGTTCATGCAACAAAGACCCTGACCAAGGATGTCCATGTAATTTAGAACCCCAGCAGGGATGTTTTGGAGGCAGTAAACAGATCCTTCTATATATTTTTCAAACAGCCAATAATTGCTCGTGTGTTGTAATCATCTACCATTTGCATCAACTTAGCTCAGCTCAATAAGGCCTCATCCACCTAATAAAGGTCCACAACATGAATCCTATTTTGCCATTTTTCTCTATCAAGAACCGCAATATGCTTTTTTGATATGACATCTTTTTAGTTAATAAATCAAAAAGGCAAAAGGCTCACTATTAAGCTTTAAGCCAAACACCTCCTTACTCTCACAACCACGAATTTATAGGCCTAAACAAAATTAGGATAAGAAAAAACTCATTACTAGGAAAGACCAAAAGAGACATACTTCTTTGACTTTCTCGCATGGGTTAAGATTGGAGTCCAGTGCATCTGAAAGAGAAATCAGACAAAAAGCGTTAGTAATATAGTATTGAACCAAAGACCGACTCATGCCAAATTAACGTTGAGAGATATGAAAAGGCCCTTTGTTCAACACAGAAATTCCACTTGCACTAGGCACTAGGAATAATAACTAGCTCAATGTTCGCATCATTATACCTGACAGGAATTAAGTTTCTTTCTCATGACTAACCTATTTGAGTTAAAGCATGTATGGCAGAATTGCAGTATAACAAAACAAAAACATTATATAAAGTAACGTCACCGCAAGTTAAAATGTCTTCCAACTGAACTTAAATATCAGCTTAATATTAGTTGACTCCAAAAGTTGCATAATGTGTTAAAATCAGCTTTCATCTTCAAGACATTGAAGTTTGAAATCTCACAATTACAATAATTTTGTGTTTTCCAAAATTTTGGTTCCAGTTGAAGTGTAAGGATGATGGTTTTAGGGTTAGGAAGAAAGAAGAGAAGAATAGAGGAAGAGAAATAGCGATAAGAGAAAAAGGTTTAGGGTTTTTGACCTAGCCCCTTTACCTCTAAGTATTTATATTAAAGCAATAAAAGTCCAAATTATAAGAAGACCCTCCAGACATAAACAAAAGAAGTAAAATAAGAAAATAACTACTCTAACACTCCACCTCAAGCTGAAGCATAAAGATCAAGCATGCCCAAATAACTGCTGAAAGGAAGAGCGGGGTAAAGGCTTTGTGAAAATATCGCCCGACTAGTCTTCCGAGTGAATGTATGGAGTGGCAATGTGCTTTCATAATAACGAATCACAAATGAAGTGACAATCAACCTCTACATGCTTAGTTCATTCATGAAAGACTGGATTGGTAACAATGAAGCGCCTAGGTATAATAAAAATAGAATCTTTTGAGATATTGGAATGAGAGTGGAAGCTTAACGACCTTTGAGCTCTAAAATGATAGATCCCTCAATAAGCTATCTAATAGGGGGAAAATAACAGAACTGGAAATGACTGTAACAAAAGAGGGCCAGTCACTAGAAATGTTAGAAAAATTAAGCCTTTCCTAGTTGATGGAATAAAACAATATCCGAGCTTTATCTTTGCTTGCATTCTTCACTAGCGCTTGCCGGATGTATCACTCATCCCACTCCTAAGGTAAGGAGTCTTCTATGTGTTATAATTTTTATGGGAATGAATCCCTTGTGTTGGTTTGAACTTCTCGGGAACTTTCATCTCCTACACTTTTTTTTATACTCTATCCAAACCATCTGCATCAGAGAAGAAATATGAACGCCAAAATCCACAAGAAGAGAGCGAACCCATAACAGGTTGGAGGGCAGTATGAGTGATAGCATGACACTCAGCTGTAGCACTAGAAAGGGCAACAACATGTTTTTGACTACGCCAAATAACAAAGTTTCTACGAACAAAGGTGTAATAGCTTAAGGTAGATCGTCGGTCAGGGCGACTGCCTACAACACTAAAGGCAACCATAAACAAGAAGTGTAAAGGCTGATAGAGCGGACCTCGAACGAATCCACTCTTCAAATATTGTACACAGATAACATCAAAGTAAAGTTAACGAGGAGCATGCAAAAATAGACTCTATCAGAATGAGCAACTATGAGATAAATTAATTTGCCAACAAGGCATCAATAACGGCCAACATCAGAAAAGAGATCGCTTGAATCAGCATTAGCTTAACTGTTGACTCCATGGGAGTATCAACAGGTCGAGTACCAAGTATTAAGTCACTAATTTTTCCTAAAACTTAAGCTTATAGGAAATGGACCCAACAATGTATATCAAGTTATCCAACACTTTCCCTCACGAACGATTCTGCCTCACACGAAAAGAGACGAACAAACTTAACTGAATAGGTGCACCAACACATAAAATATGGAGCACAATAACAAACATAACAATAAAACAAAAACACCACGCAACTTAAACCCAAGACCTCGTGGAACTAGAGCTCTGATACCATGTTAAGCCAACAGTTGTCTTAAAAGCTTAAGATGTTAGGAAATGGACTAAAAAATGTGTATTAAGCTATCCAACACCAAGAAGGCCAATCTCAAAAAAAAGATCAAGAACATACTTTTGCTCAGAGAGAAAAATATCATGAGAAAAGCGAGCAATCTCAATACCAAAAAAATAGTGAAAGACACCCAAGCCCTTAGTTTGAGAAGTTTGACCTAAGTGCCGCTTTAAGACAACAATACGAGCAGAGTTATCACCAGAAATAATAATATCGTCAACGTAAACGACCAATATTACGGTGCCACTAGGGGAGTGAACCAGAAAAAAACAAAATGATTCTCAAATGAACGATAAAAGCTATAAGCAAGCACAACAGAGCAAAGTGATTAAACCAAGCCATATAGAGCCTTGAGCAAATAACAGACGAGATGCTCACAACCAAAGGCAATAAAACCAGGTGGTTGGTCCATGTATACCTCCTTTTGCAGATCACCATGAAGAAAGGCGTTCTTGATATCTAGTTGATACAATGACTAATAATGACTAACCACCCCAGATAGAAGAATCTGAACAGAATTGAGACGAGTTACGAGAGAAAGAATTTCCACATAATCAACACTGTAAGGCTGAATGTACTCTTTAGCCACTAAGCTCGCTTTAAGCCGCTCAATTGAACCATCGGGAAAATGTTTGACCGCATACACCCAATGAGAACCCACAGTTTTTCGTTATGAGGGAGAGAAGCTCTCAAGTTTGATAAAGAGCGCTCATTTCTTTATTCATAGCGTGTTTTCATTCAGGCAATGACATAGCTTTCTTATAAAAAGAAGTAATAGAAACAGTAGACAAGACACAAGCAAATGAATCAAGCTAAGGAGAGTTATGATCATAGGAAATGTACTGAGCAATAGGATGTTGAGTACTAGTACGTTTATCTTGCTGCAAAGCAGTAGGCAGGTGATTAGCCGGAGGAAGAACCACAGACGGAAAAGATGATGTGATCGGGCTATAAGGCTTGGCCTATTCTGAGATCGGTGATACACGTGTAGGGGAGGAGATTGTACCTGCGCAGGAAGAGTGATTGGCAAAGGAAGTGTACAAGTGGCAAACTCCCCTGCACAACAACAGATAAAGACGGAGGACAAGTTCTGACCAACAGAAGTAAAGAAAGAAGACTAAAGAACATGACGTTAACACTAACAACATATCGCCGAGACTCTGGATGATAACAACGACATCCTTTTTGAGTGCGATAGTAAGAAAGAACATATTTACAAACCCAGGGAGATAACTTATCAAGACTGAAATCAAGAATATGAACAAAGGCAACGCAACCAAAAACTCAAGAATAAAACAAAGCGGCGAGGAACCAGAGTATAATAAGAAAATGGTGACTTATTAGCTAGCATCACAGAGGGCATACGATTAATGAGATGGCATGCAGGAAGAACATCACCCAAAAAATGTTTAGGTACCTGCATTTGAAATACCAAAGTACGCCCAATCTAACAACTGGTGATTCTTACGCTCAGCGACACCATTTTGCTGAGAGGTGCGAGCACAACTAATTTGATGAATAATACCATGATCTACACAAAAAGAGTTAACAGTATACTGTATATATTTTAAAGTATTATCAAATTGAAGGATTTTGATGCGTTTGAAAAATTAGGTTAAGATCTCATTATAAAACTTGATAAAAATAAGAGGCAATTCAGATCGATTTTTCATTAAGAATAACCAACTCATATGAGAGTAATCATCAACAAAAATAACAAAATGAAAATATTCATTAGTACTACACGTTCAAGAAGGATCCCAAATATCAGTATGGATTACATCAAAAAATGCAAATTTACGACCATGACTACTAAAAGGAAAAGAGTTATGGTCATGTTTACCTAACTAACAAGGTTCACACACTAAACTAGACAAAGAAAAACATAGGAATAGCTAACTTCAGTTTGGGAAGAAGCTCAATCAATATCGACAAAGTAGAGATTATCCTTCTCATGGCCCAAACCAATCATATTCTTGGTTTGCATATCTTAAAAAACACAAGAAAAAGGAGATAATGTTATAAAGCAATTTAAAACTTTAGTCAATTGACTAAAAGAAAGCAAATTGAAGGGAAAATTTAGAGCATACAGACTAGAGGGTAAAGCAAGGGATTGATCGAGACAAAAAACTCCTTGTCCACGGACGAGGCATGAGGAGCCATTAGCTAAAATAATATTATGCTGAAGAGGAGTAGAATAAGAGAAAAATGAGAGATTATCAACCATATGAAGACTAGCACTAGAATCTATAGTTCAAAAAGGTGGTGAAAGAGTGGCACAGGCAAGAGTACCTGAATCAACTAAAGTAGTAGTAAAACTGGAATAAGGATAAGCAGTACACAATGCCTAGTAGAGATCGCTAAGTTGAGCAGTGAGTGAGCCATGAGACTCAGAACTAGAGACGGCATGACCAGGAGGAGTTGAAGATGCCAAAGACTGGAGCTAAGTAGCAGCATTAGTAACCAAATGAGCATAACTGGGTTTCCCATATTTTTGCCAATAGTAGGATTTAGTATGATTAGTACCCCCACAATAATCATACAACCTGTCACCGTGGCCACTTGTTTGACCACCACTACGAGCACCACCACAAGCACTATAGCCACCATGTCCACCACGTGGGCCACTACGACCACTAGTGGGAACTAAAGCCGATGACTCCTAAGAAGAAGTAGGGCGAGCCCTAGTGGATGCCTTTCCCAATGAGGAGTGCAAAAGTCGAGCATAGGCATTAACTACACTAGGCAAAATCTCACTAGCAAGAATTTGATCTTTGAACCCATGTAACTCAAGATCCAAACCAGATAGCAAGAAAGCAATCATAAAGTGCTCCCGATGGCATCGTTGTGTGAGATCAGTAGTAAGGGATCGTAATTGCAACAACTGGTCTCAAAAGATTCTTAAGGTACCGTAATACTTAGATAAGGGCTTTCTAGACTGTTTTGTGGTGAGAATTTTCTTATAGTTCTCAAAGACTAGAGAAATATTACTCGTGTGTAAGAATGAGTGAGCAACTGAATCTCAGATCTTCTTAGAAGTGTCACAAAATTTCACGGTCGCAGCAGCAGTAGGTCAACAACAGTAGGTTCCATGTTATGCCTCAACCAGCCCATAACAATCGAATCTTCACACATTCAATCTTCATATTTGGAATCTGTTTTAGGCAAAGGGAGATCAATTACATACTTTAATCTGTGCTTCTCGCGGAAAAAAAAATTCACCGTGTCTGCCCAAGCTGAGTAATTAAACCTACTTAATTTTGTTGATGTAATATATTTGGGCATATATCATCAGCCCTAAGAAGGGATGCTTTGTCTTCATCCATAAGATGGAACCAAACAAAGCACTACAGCCAAAAATGACGACAACCAAGCAACGATAACCAAAGAAATAGATCAAATCGATGAAATCACAATAAAGTCGCCACAACCATTCAGAAGTAACACAGCAATCGATCGAATCAATGAATCTTCAAGGGTGCAACAAAGCAACGACAAATCAACAGCCCTGAAATTCAATCGAATTGATGAGGAAGGGTGCTAGAACCACCATATAGAAGTTGGCACCATCTAATATCAAATTCAATCCATATAGAAGTTGCTAGAACCACCAATCAAAATCAACAGCATTCAAAGATCGGAAAAAAAATTGCCAAAATTATGGAGATCAACGAACACTCAGAGAACACCTCAGGTAGCCTCCAAAAATCATGAAAAAATTACCATAATCATCAGTAGATCAAGTCGATCAAGTTGGGAAGATATGACTCCATCACAAGTGCCAACATTAGCCATCACAAGTGCTGACATCAGCATGACGTCAACAATTATGATATAGATTTCAACCATTCGATTGCCTTCGGGTGATCTCGATACTCCTAGAGAAGGATTAGACGTTCTGACACCATGTTGAAGTGTAAGGAAGATGGTTTTAGGGTTAGGAAGAAAAAAGAGAAGAGAAAGAGGGATTAGAGAAAAAAGGTTTAGGGTTTCTGATGTAACCGCTTTACTCTTGAGTATTTATATTGAAATAATAAAAGTCTAAATTGCAAGAAAACCCTCTAGACATAAAAAAGATAAGTAAAATAAAATAAAATAAAATAAAAAAACTACACTTTAACGGCTCCAATATGGCAAGTTTAAATTGACTACAACAGGTATTTCTGCCAACCAAGGAAAAGAATCACCAATCTCTTGTGTTGATCTATATAAACATATAATATAAAGGCAATCATAAAGTTATTTGTAAATTATGTACACAGGCAAACATCTATTCAATCATGTATAGGAAAAATTGCCTACCCAATTAGAGCTTGGATGATTCCTAGAGGACATTATCAAGACCTCATGACCTAAAGATCTGCAGATTCAGCAGCATGTGTCCAGATTTATGGATAAAGTCTTGTTATAGCTTGGGTGATTCCTAGAGGACATTATCAAGACCTCGTATGACCAAATGATCTGGAGATTCAGCAGCATGTGTCCAGAAAATCAGGTTCATTTATGCATAAAGTCTAGTGACTTGTTTCTTGTAGAAAGGGAATAATAATGGTCATATTTAGCTGGAAATGAAAACACAAATAACTAAGATTGATGCAAGAAGTTCGTCCAGCACTTTTAATAGGCAGTGATTCCTTAACAAAATAGTTCCATACATGTTTGGCCCAACTTGCCAGGGAGTATAAACAGAAGAAGAAGATGGAATTCAATCATCTGACATATGAAGTCCAATAATCTCAGGGATATAAGCACATAACAAAAAATAGTATGACATCATAGACCCCACTCAAGCCACAATATATTAGAGAGAGCTCATTTAGGGATGTCTCAGTGCTTTCATGAACATACATCTAGGGCGATTTGTGAACCTGACAATTTGGATGGAATTGGCAATAAATTATATTATCTTCATGGATTTTATCATTCTAGAAAAATGGGGGGAAAGTAAATAAAACAAGAAAATGCTTTTGATTTGATTGACCTGAAACCAAAACATTTCTTAAACCTGGACATTGGATCATCAAAAGGCAGGATGGAACACGATACTTTTTTATTTCACTTCCGGGATACACATACAATTGATTTAGCAGAAAAATTAAAGATTCTATCGGTACTTCTTCCGTTCCACATTTGTTTTCGTGAAACCAGAAAATCATTCAAAATAAGTAAATAGGTATTAGAACCAATCACAAATTGAGCTCACCAATTGATAAAGTAGTTGAATTGGAGTCAAAGGCCTCAAAATTAGGAGGAGTCTCTTATGCTAA
>JAULJZ010003039.1:0-17068 GCA_032270985.1 Heliamphora pulchella | reverse complement strand
TCAGTAACCTAATTTATTTATCGGGAATCCATATCTTAAACGTGGAGAGAATTCAGTGCATTTGATAATTGAAAACTTAAGACATAATTTGAGTTAGGGCCGGGAGTTCAGTCAGGATCTTTAGTGGAATAAGTTCTGATCCGTGCGAGAAAGGATCTAACTCGGGAGCAGAGTTAGGGATATCCGGTTTTCTCGTACGGTTAGGCTGAGTCTTATACTTCATCGGGATCCATCACGTAACGCATTATACGCAAGAATATTTTTTTATCGATTTCGGTAATTATTTAATTTAATTTGAATGTCGATTTTGCAGCCGGAAACATTAGAGAATTAAATTAAATTATGGAGGGTGGTTTTGGAATTTGGCACGCCTAGAGATCACTCCCTAGGTGGCCGGCCCTAATTGAGGGGATGGGAGTCGTTTTATAGATATATATATCACTTGCCTAATTTTTTGGTAGGAAAATATATATTGTTGCCATGTATATCTTAAGAAAGATGTACATGCCTTGTATATCTTAAGTGAATATATATATATATATATATATATATATATCATAATAAGAGACTCAAAGCTCTAATCATCCTCCTCTAGTTGCCGCCCTCCTCTCTCTCTTTTTGGCAATTTCATTATTACTTCTTGGAGACCAAGTGTGAGAAGAAACCAAAGAAAAAAATAATTTCGATCGGCATCGGTGCCCACACACCGTGATCGTCGTAGCGCGTCTGGGATATACGTGAGAAGATTGCTAGGTCGTCTTCAATGTATTCAGGAGTTTTTAAAACTTTTCGACAAGTTTCATAAAGGTATAACAGTATTTAGATTAATACCGTTCTTGTTTTTCATGAAAAACGCACGCGCCGTTTTTTACGGTCACGGCGCCTGTTCTAAAATTTTTTCCACATCCCAACAGTTTTATCTCTAATATATTAATAAGAAATTGTGAGGTGATAATGTCTTAGTGTGAAGATAAAAAAGAGATTTTGAACATGTGTTTCAGTACATAACACTGGAATGCGCGCACACATGCCGTTGGTTGTAGGGTGCTGGTGGCGCATTGTTGGCGCTTTAGTGGCGCACTTGGCACTTGGACACATGGTGCGTGATGTGAGATACGATCACGTGGTAGTATATTTTATTATGATACGCTGAGATAGACAAGATTATGTTTTATTTTTGTTAGTTGATAACTAATAAAAAAATTAAATAAACAAACGCAACTTAACAGTTGTGTTGGTTTAATTGGTGTCGCTTTATTGTCTTTAAAATGTCAAGATATTGACCAGATCATCATCTTCAATTTCTATCAAGTCCTTATTAGTTTACAATTTCACGAGTATTCCAAGAAAATCTCCAAAATTGCTATTGCAAATTTTTAGGTTTTGTTGTATGGAGAGACTATTTTACTAAGAACCTGTATAGAAATCCCAATTTTCGAGAGAGGAATTTTTTTTTAAAGACAACGATTTTCACGCCTCAAAGCCTTTGTCTATGTTCTTATTTTTCTAACACATCGTGCCCCATCAAAGCTGATCTTGTAGTAACCCTCTTGGAGAGGCCTCCACTTAAGTATCGAAGAATTTGTTGATCGGTGGTTACCATCCATTGAAGCTTGACGGAACGCCAAGTGGTACTGTTAGAAATTTGATTACCAAACAAATTGTGGTGTAAAGCAGAAAACGGAAATCAAAACTGTGACAAAAATAAAACCAGCTGAAACTGAAACTAAACCTACTGCTGTAAAAGGAGAACAAACAGAATGCAGAAAATAGCAATACTGGAACAGCAGAAATAGAACTAGAAACTAAATATAAATAGTAAATAAATTATGTGAATAGAAAGCAAAAACTAGAAATACTTGAAAATAAAAAACTTGTTGCAGATAGTATGGGTAGACCGTGGCTCGTGTTTGATACGATCTCCTTAAGACGAAATCGCCCTCGCTACGGTGATTCGAGTTGGCAGCGATCGTCTCCCAAGATACAATGATCGTCAAGAATCAAAAGCAGCATAGCAATCTGATACTTTGGTGAACAGAAACTGTGTTTAAACTCTTTATTTGAAGGTCGATATGCAGAGTATACGCAAAAGCAGAAGCACAGCAGTAGGGGTTGGAGATCGGGAAAAACCAATGGTTGAAATGAGCTGAGCAGCAGCCTTTAAAAAGGCTTCAACGGCGATGGTTCGGTCTGGCCCGAACAGACACGAACCCAGTTCGACTTAGCGATTGGTCCGCCCAATAGGTGTGAATTGTTTCGGACTCCAACGGTCCGTTCTGACTTCCAATGGTAAAAAATGGTAAATAACGGTAACCAAAAATTTAATTTATTAAATTTTCTAAAATTAAAATTAAAATAAATAAAATCTCTGCAAAAAGATAAGGGTTGACCGGATCCGGCCCGCAACCTGCAACCCATAGACCACGGACCCAGACTCGAGCCCAGATCGACACGGCCAGCCGGTCAGTCAGATGCCGCGAGCAGGCGGCAGCGGAGCGCACTTGGGCTTTCGGTCGAACCTACTGTTGGGTAGGTCCTCCCCCGTCCACAAAACTGAGTACCTCCAAAAGACACACCCCTTAGGCCATACTTGACTTATATAAGCCACTCAAATACCCTTCTCCCAATCAATGTGGGATGGAGCATAAGTTATTAACTTTTGCCAACTTCAAGGCACACTTTTGGGGTCAATTTCTCATTCTCCCGTTAACGATTTCAATCGCCACAAAATTCATGGTTAATCTACTCATTTAGATGAATATATTAGGACTTGAAATTATCAAAAAAGATTAATCCAATCCATATATATTTAGCTTCAAAGTTAGTTAAAACCATGTTAAAAAAATGTTCAAAATTCACTTATTTTTCAACAATCCCCCACATGAATGGAATTTGACGAAAAAAAAATACAACAAGATGCAGAGAGAGAGAGAGAGAGAGAGAGAGAGAGAGAGAGTTCAATAAAAGAAAAATTCTGCATAGGATAGATAGCTTTTGGCTTTGAATCTTCCTTTATGATAAACTATCGGACTTATTGGCTAATCAGTGAACATGATGCCTTGAACAGTTCATCCATTTATGTAAGCCAAAACAATAGAGTTCACACAGAATCTTTCTAACACAGCTTAGTTCTCACAGTTATGTTCATTTCAGTCCTGAACATGCCTGGTCATTCATGAGTGCTCTAGAAAATTGTAATTTAGCCTTAACAATTCTCGTAGAACCAGCCTAGTTCACACTCATATAGGTGATTCTTATTAAGAGTATCCTGCCATACCCCACTTGGATATCCAAGGTATAAGAATCATTAAAAGCGTAACTTATCTTTAATCACGTTGTAAACGTCACTATTTTATCATAGAAATGGGTAGGAGTTAATCTCCCTACTGATCCCCCTAGAGTCACACATAATTCGGTTGTCCCATTGAATCTAGATCTTGGGATCTTCAGTTAGCTAGGTTGGGTTGCCATTAAGGTGTCTCTTTTGTAATAGGCTTTAGTCCCATTCCTCTCGATGAACAATTCACTAGCTCTCTGGTCAAACCTTTAGTTAACGGATCCGCAATATTATCTTTTGACCTTACATACTCAATGGATATAATTCCACTTGAGAGCAGTTGTTTAATAGTATTGTGTCAACGACGTATATGTCGTGGCTTACCATTATATAAATTACTCTGTGCCCTTCTAATTGCAGATTGACTATTACAATGAATGCAAATTGCTAGCACATGTTTAGGCCACACTGGAATATCTTCTAAGAAATTGCGTAGCCATTTCGATTCTTCCCGAGCTTTATCTAAAGCTATGAACTTGACTTCCATTGTTGACCTAGCGATGCATGTCTGTTTGGAAGATTTTCAAGACACAGCTACACCTCCGAGAGTGAAGACATACCCACTTGTAGATTTTGAATCTTTTGTATCAGATATCCAGTTGGCATCAAAATAGCCTTCCAGAACAGTTGGATATCTAGTATAAAACAATCCGTAGTTATGGGTGTATCTTAGATATCTAAGAATCCGAACTATAGCCTTCCAGTGGTCTACCCCTGGGTTATTTGTGTATCTACTTAATTTACTTACTGCATACGCTATATCCGGTCATGTGCAGTTCATTAAGTACATTAGACTCCCAATAATACTGGAATATTCCAATTGAGATATACTTTCACCCATATTTTTGGATAGATGTAGATTTACATCTACCAACGTCCTCGTAGGACGGTCATCATCCCTGAAGAATTTACCAAGTATTTTCTCAATGTAATGTGATTGAAATAAAACATATCCCTCGGATGTTTTAAAAATTTTCTTTTCTAAAATAACATCTGCCACTTCTAAATCTTTCATGTCAAACTGTTTGTTCAACATTTTCTTAGTAGATTTAATCATTTAATCATCACTATTTATGATGAGCATGCCATCAACATAAAGGCAGACGATGACAAATCTTTTGTCTGTGTTTTTAAATAAACACACTTGCCACATTCATTTGTTTTGAAACTATTTAACAACATAGTGTTGTTAGACTTTCTCATGTCAATGCTTTGGCACTTGTTTTAAACCATAAAGAGATTTGACAAGCTCACAAACTTTGTTTTCTTATCCAGGAACAACAAACCCTTCTGATTGCTCCATGTAAATCTCTTCATTCAATTCACCATTCAAGAATGCTGTCTTCACATCTATTTGATGTATATCTAGATTAAATAATGCAGCTATGGAAATTAGCATATGCATAAACGTTATTCTTGTAATTGGTAAATATGTGTCAAAGTAATTAAGACCTTCTTTTTATCTATATCATTTGACCACAAGTCTTCCTTTATACTTGTCAATTGATCCATCCGCTTTCATCTTTCTCTTGAATATCCATTTATATCCCAAGAGATTTACAACCGGGTGAAAGATCCACCAGTTCCTATGTATGATTCTAAAGGATGGATTCGAAAGATCCACTAGTTCCCATGTATGATTCTAAAGGATGGATTCAATCTCGCTGTTCACAGTCTTTTTCCATAAAGGAGCTTCAGCACTAAATAATGCCTCCTTGAAAGTCCGAAACTCATTTTCTAACAAATAGGTTAGAAAATTTAGACCAAAAGATTTGGATATTCTAGCCCGTTTACTATATCTAGGTTCTTCATCATCGTCTTCCTAGTCTTCGTCATGGTCACAACTCTGAGAAGTGTCATAAGTTCTGTTTACATAACTTATCTTTTGTCCAGATTTACAAGAAAAAATATGTTCAAAGAACACTGCATTCTTGGATTCAATAATAGTATTAACATGCATATCTGAAATTTCGAATTCATGAATCAAAAATCAATAAAAACTACTATTATTAGTATAACCGATGAATACACAATCAACAGTTTTTTGTCCCAATTTTGACCTCTTCGGTTTAAGCACTACTATCTTTGCCGAACACCTCAATACTCTTAAGAATTTGTAAGTACACATTCGACCTTTTTACAATTCATAAGGTGTCATGTTCGTCTTCTTGTGGGATATCTTATTAAGAATATAATTAGCTAAAAGAATAACTTCTCTCCACAAGTTCTGAGGTAAACCCGAACTAATCAACATAGCATTCCTCATATCCTTTAAGCTTCTATTATTTCGTTTAGCAACACCATTTTGCTGTGGAGAATAAGGTGCAGTTGTTTGATAAATTATGCCATGTTGTGAACAGAATTCAGCAAAAGGCAATTCATATTCACCACTTCTATCGCTCCTTAAAGTTTTGATCTTCTTTTCAAGTTGATTTTCAACTTCATTCTTGTAATGTATGACCATTTTCAAGGATTCGTCCTTGCTCCTTAGCAAATAGATGTAGTAGTATCTAGTGCTATCGTCAATAAAAGTAATGAAATACTTTTTACCTCCTCTTGTTTGAATTAATTTAAAATCACATATATTACTGTAAATTAAATCCAGAGGCTTTGTATTCCTTTCAACAGAATGGAAAGTAACCTTAGCTAATTTTGCCTCTACACAAATCTCACGTTTGTGATTCGGATTAATATCAAATTTAGGTAGGCAATTACTGTTAATTAATCTACGCATATAATTACAATTAACATATCCTAATCTACCATGCCATAAAGAGGACTCAACAATATAAGGAGAAGAAGATCCAATTTTATTCATTGTAACATGTGGTACAATAACCATTACATTCAGTTCGAATAGACCATATGACTGATACCCTTTATTCACAAACATCCCACCTTTTGTGAGTACAAATTTTTCAAACTCAAACACTAGCCTAAATCCATTCTTGCTCAACAGAGACCCAGAAAATAAATTCTTGCAAATGTCTCTCACATGCAGCACGTTGTTGAGCGTGAGTGTGGCGCTGGGATTTAGGATTTGTTTCAAAACAAAAATAGAAAATTCAAGAGTTAATTTAAAAATCTTTTAACACCTTGAAAACTAAAATTTCTTGAAAACCCTTTTTATTGAAAAATGGAGTCGCCACTTGATTTCTGAGAAAAATCAAGAAAAACAAAAATGGTCCACTGATATTTGAAAACGTTAACTAGAGAAAATTTGGGTCCAAGGGATAAGGTACGAATCGAGAAAGGTGTTAGGTATCCCGTTCGCCCAACCGTAAGGTTGGCCTTTACTAATTAACAATGGGTCTTTAATTTTGTTTGTCAAATGCATGCAAATACAGAAAATAAGGGAAAAGAAAGAACATCTAAAATTAAATAATGAAAATATATAGCATAGATATATAGAAAGCCAAACAAAAAATTCAAAAAAATTCTAGATCCTAAGACATGCAAATTCAAGCTAGAGGATACATGGAGCAAACTGCATGTGATATACAAAGCATCAAATCGTTTTTGTGAAGCTAACAAATCCTAACCATGTCAAAATTAAACTAAGCATAACATGGATTCAAACGAAGGAGAAATAAACCTAAGGAGTTCTAAGTTTTAAACATGCTAATTTATACTATAAATTGCATACTGGTCACTTCAAGCATGGCAAGACAGAATACCGTACAAGCACAATTAAGCTACTGGAGTAAAGTTAATCTACTGAGATGAAATAGAGGTGGCGACCGTAACATACAGATGTTACGGTTGCAACACCCAAAGGCCAGAAGGATGCGGTCGTGAAGAGCAGAATCCCGCTCGCAAGCATATCAGTGCATATTTGTCACAATCGCAACAAATGGACATTTCGACCGCAAAGAATGTGTGGAATTTTTACTGAACAGTGTATTGGGGTGCTGGTGTACAGTATATGCAGAGCATAATCAAGACTATTTTAATTAAACTACTGTGAAGTTAACCAAATTATTAAAAATTAAACAATCTCATGATTCAATAACCCAAAATTAATAATCAAAGCAATTAAATCTAGTGATATCAAAATTAAAGAAGCATCATGCTCGCGATCCTGGTAATCAAAATTGTCAATCAATCATGTGAATATTAAACCTAACAATGGTAACATTAGTGAAATAGCATGCAATTCACGAATTAATATTTAAAATTCTAACCCGACCTCTTTACTGGAGTAAAGAAAGTGAAGAGAGAGGTGTCAGGGATCCAACAGAATACCTGGGATGCAACAATCCAGATGAGTTCTTGAGCCGTATAGTGTGGTGATTAGCTCTCTAGTCTTCAAGCAGCAGTCCGATTCCGATAACAAAATCGAGCGAGTGGATTGGGATATTAGTCGAGAATGCAACAGAGTACCAGCGTACTTTTAGTACAATACTTGATAAAGCAGCAGTATATCGATGTCGAGAAAAAGCTCCTTTGAAATCGTACCAAAGGTACGTTTATATAGAGTATGCCAACTAATGAAGTGCTGCCACTTTCGATGTTCAGACTAAGCTCAAAAAGCTTGCAGTCGCCACATTCAAAGTTTCTCGCCGTGTGGATAAAGGTTGCGACCGTAATAAATGTTAGGGTTTCCAAGAGATTCTTATTAGGGTCGCAACAACCCACAAAACGCTCACGAGGTTCAAAGTTTGCGGTTGAATTACTTGGGCCAGTGAACAACTAGGTTGCAAGGTCCAAAAGGTTGCGTTCCTCAAAGTTCAAAAGATGTGATCTTGTGGTTTGGTTTCACAAAATACTTGACTCGGATTGCTTTCCTGTGATCGTGCAGTCATTATTCCCACTTAGTTTTCATTATCGGACTCAACTGGATAAGCCTAAGATTTGGTGGGGTCAAATTGGGGTGTCTACAATTGCCTCTCTTTGACACAACTTACACAGTAACGCGTTATGCGAGTTATGTCAAAGACCTAGAGACAACATTCATTTGACCGAACTGCCAATCTTAGGTTGCAAAACACACAAGCATACAGATGATGGTAATCATGCTTGAATTTCTATCGAGCTGTATACGTACCCTTTTGCTAGGGATCAAACCAAAATGTAGTTTCGGGGCAAATGTAAAAGGTGTAGGATGCAAGATGTAAAACATGATGCAGATGCTAGCAGGTCAAAAAATATCCTAAAGGTCGAGTCAAGACCTAAAGGAGCTCACGCAGACAACAATTTGAAGATTGAGTCAAGATCTAGAATTCGGTTGGGGACAAAATAATCACAAGGAACGAGTCAAGATCTTAGAAATTATCTTAACCGAGAGAGCAAGAATTAATAGGTCGAGTCAAGACCTAAAAACTCGGTACGAGAACAGGATGAAAATAATTAAAAGGTCGAGTAAAGATTTTAAAATTAAATTTATCGGAGAAAAACTACAAATTAATAGGTCAAGTTATGACCTAAAAATTTGGGACGAGAACAAGGGATAAAAATAATTAAAAAGTCGGGTAAAGACTTTAAAATTAAATTAAAATCCCAAAAGAAACGCCCAAATAAGCCCTAAAAACTAAACAAAAACCCCAAAACGCAATCATGACAATAATTGGTACACCCGCAATAGTTAATTGTTGCGGTCACTTGGTTCGAGGATCCAGGCCGTGACATGATCGTTGGTTTAGGTTGAGGTCGTAAGAATTTATTCAAATAAAGGTGGCGGTCGCAAAGAAATGGTTCAATAATCGTACGACTGCCAACATCAAATGTTGCGGTCGCAAGGTTCAAGCGCCGTAAAGGCCACCCAGACGCGCGGGCAGCCCTCATTCGCACTCTCCACTCTCTCTCACTAGCCTCTCTTCTCTTTCGAGCTCTCTTTCGACCTCTCAAGGTTTTCGGCTTGTTACTTAGCACTTCCTTAGCTTCTCCTTCATTTTCTCCAAATGGCGGGCTACGGTCATGGTGATGACGTTTTTGGGGCACGGCGAGGTCCTTCCGCCTTTGACAACTCTTCTCTCAACACCATAGGAGGTGCCGGCTCCAGTGTTCCTGCTGGTGGGATCACCGTACCTTAGCCTTCCACTTCTATGGGGGCTATGGACATACTTGTGATCAAAGCTGAGTGGTCTTTACTTCGTACTGCCGAAGAACAGGACAGAGCAGCACGGGTAGCTGTCGTAGCACAGGCAGCTGCAGATCAGGCGGCAGCTGCCGAGGCTTAGATTGCTGATTTCCTGGATCCCCATGCTGGCGAGGGGATCCCTACTCCTTTTGACCCTCGCCACTATGCTCTGGCTTCTTATTGTCTGAGACCCAGCGGGATGAGGAGATACGAGCCTCCAGTTGCTGATGTTGCTCCTGATCTTTTTCTCCGCGAGCCACTGGACCACCTCTCCCGCCATAATCATGCGGTAAGTCCTCTTTTATTCTCTTTTAATTCAGAATATTGGAGAATGCTTCGTAGCTTTATACTTGAACATAGATGCATGTTTAGGATCCCATGCTACCTTGAGATATGATGTATGTGACTGAAGAACTTGTAACCAATTGCCCTAGTTAAAAGCAATTATCATAATCAAATTAATAAAAAGAACTTAAAATGCAATTCAAACATGTTGTTAACATTAAAAGGACAAGCCTAGACATTGGACTGATGACTAAATAGATTACCTAAGCAATTGGAGAGTTTGGGACAAACACCTGGATGTTAGGGTTTAGAACATAGGTGCCCGGAAACGGGGCTTCAAAATATAGGGTTTCAAAACAAAGATGCCTGAGAAGCAAGGCTTGGGGTGCTTGGGAAGCAGGGCTTTAGAAAATATATAGGTGCCTAAGGAGCAGGGCGTAGGGAACATATAGGTGCATGAGGAGTATGGCTTAGGGTGCCTAGCTCGCCAGAGTTTAAGAGAATCTAAGGATCATCACACACACACACACGAACCTAGGATTTGAAAAAGGATTTACCTGACGCACCAGAGCTTAGGGTGCCTAGCTCACTAGGGCTTGAGAGAACCCAAGGATCGTCACTCACACACGAACCTAGGGTTTGATAGAGGATTTTTTTGGCACACCAGGGCTTAGGGTACCTAGCTTGTTAGGGCTTAAGAGAACTTGATGATCGTCACTCACACACAAACCTATGGTTTGAAAAAGGATTTGCCAGGCACATTATGCCTTAAGGTGCCTAGCTCACTAGGGCTTGAGAGAACCTAAGGATTGTCACTCATACAAAAACCTATGGTTGGGTTTATCTGGCGCACCAGCGCTTAGGATGCCTAGCTCGCTAGAGCTTAAGAGAACCTAAGTATCATCACTCACACATGAACTTATGGTTTGAAAAAGGATTTTCCTGTTGCACTAAGGCTTAGGGTGCCTAGCTCACTAGGGCTTGAGAGAACCTAAGGATCGTCACTCGCACACGAACCTAAGGTTGGGTTTGCCTAGCGTACCAGGGCTTAGGGTGCCAAGCTCACTAGGGCTTGAGAGAACCTAAGGATCGTCACTCACACACGAACCTAAGGTTGGGTTTTCCTGGCGCACCTGGGCTTAGGGTGCCTAGCTCACTAGGGATTAAGAAAATCTAAGGATCGTCACTCACACACGAACCTAGGGTTTGAAAGAGGATTTTCCTAGCACACCAAGGCCTAGAGTGCCTAGCTCAGTAGGGCTTGAGAGAGCCTAAGGATCGTCACTCACACACGAACCTAGGGTTTGATAGAGGAATTGCCTAGTGCACCAAGGTTTAGGGTGCCTAGCTCACTAGGGCTTGAGAAAACCTAAGGATCGTCACTCACACACGAATCTAGGGTTTGATAGAGGATTTGCCTGGCGCACCCGGGCTTAGGGTGCGTAGTTCACTAGGGCATGAGAAAACTTAAGGATCGTCACTCACACGTGAACCTAGGATTGGGTTTGCCTGGCGCACTAGGGCTTAGGGTGCCTAGCTCACTAGGGCTTAAGAGAATCTAAGGATCGTCACTCACACACGAACCTAGGATTTGATAGAGGAATTGCCTAGCGCACCAGGGCTTAGGGTGTCTAGCTCACTCCGGCTTAAGAGAACCTAAGATGCCGTCCGGACATAGAAATACCTAGACAGTGCTTCGCATTAGGATTTGAGTATTTCTTTTTCTTCATTCTCTTTTGCATCTATTTTATTCCAACGGCTTTATTATATCTTTTAATCATCTTATTTTTTCTTTTTTAGGCTGTTAGATACATTTGTGGCTTCAGTGGCTCAGGTGAGGTACTGGAGTGGCATGTGGCTCTTTCAGCCCGTAACCGAGCCTTTATCGATGTTTCTGGTTTCGCGCGATTCATACCATTGCTAGGTGAGACCAGCAATGACAGAGTTCAGCTGACTGCTCTAGAAAAGAGATGGTGGGACACCACCAATACTTTCCACTTCACGACATTCGAGGCCACGCTGACCCCACTTGACTTCGCCATGATCACTGGTATTCGAGTTGGTGGTGATCCCATTCTTTTTGACTCCACTCTCCCCCAGTCCGCGAAGGCCCTTACCTACTTCATGGGCACTGTTCCCACTCAGATGGACCAAGGCCGTGTTAGGTGCTCCTGGTTCTATGCCCACTTTCATCATTTCCACTATTCAAAGCCCTGCCACTACGAGTGGGTTACCCAGGCTTTTCTCCTGTACTTGTTCGGTGTCTCCTTGTTTACGAACAAGGAGAATACCGTTCACCTGCATTACCTGGGCGCCCTATTCCATCTAGACCGAGTGGCCTCTTATGATTGGAGAGGTGCAGCTCTCGCCACTCTGTATGGTTCTATGAGTAGTGTCCCGGATTCTATAGGATCTGAGCGTGGCAGGATACTAGAGGATTTGGGAGGTAAACTATCATTTCTATTTTCTGCTTTTTTGTTTGCATTCACATATTTGTTATATGTTCTTATGCTGTCCCTTTATTTTGCAACTCTAGAGTTATGAGTTCCTGGAGATGCATATCCTGGTGAACTCTTATGAGGATCCTCTAGTCATTCCCCGTGTAGCTCAGTGGGTGAGGGGATTCAGGGACCCGAAGCCCAGAGGGAAGAACTTAGACAGATTCTGACTATTTTTGGACCGGATGACCCCCGATCAAGTACAACTTTTATCTCCTGTTTACTGCTTTGTATTCCCTATTTTGCTCACTATCCTGTTCACTGGTATGCTTATTGACCTGTTCACTGATCCGTTCACAGTTCACTATTCACTAATCTATTCACTAATCTGATCCATTCACCGATCTGTTCACTGTTCACTGATCTGACTGAATACCTTCTTTCCTTTTACAGAATTGTTGAGATGTTTGGTAGGGAATGAAGGAGAGGGCTGGCATGGATCTGATGCGCAGTCGCGGTACATCCAGGCTGCTAGTCTTACTAGAGGGCTCGTTATGTCGAGAGTGGTACATGGGAGAGAAAGCTATCCAACAGTCCCTATGCCTGGATAATTTCCAAATCCCCGTGCCTCATCTAGCTTCTATGCGCCAGACGGACTGCATAGGAGGCCTCGACATTATGCTGGAGGTAGCTGGAGCTCCAGCGTCTACTTTTTTGGAGCTAGCTGGAAACTACACAACATGAGCGAGAGGCCATCTGATGGGACCGTTGGGTCTTCGTCCAGGAGCTATAAAAGATCTACCAGTTAGACCAGATAGAGCCAGGGGGAGAGGGAGAGAGGCAGTAGTCCCGAGAGCAGGAGAGAAGGCTGGTGGACCTGGAGCTGCTGGAGTTGCTAGAGCTGTTGTTGGTGCTGGAGAAAGAGCAGCCGTTGAGGTACCATGGGCTATCACCGTCTTTGTTACATGATATCCTTTTGATATTCCTATTCCAGTTCCATGGCCCTGGAGTTCAGAGCAGATCTTGGCCAGATTTGTCTTACTTTCACAACATTCTTCCTCGATTCTTCTTGTTTTTAGTTGTTCAGTTTGTTTTTTCTCTTGGCAGGTGGACCAGGCCTGGTTGGATCGTTACATGCTTTTGATGAGCGGCATGTGGTCCCTTATCCACCAGCAGGATGCTGCTCTTCGTATAGCTGGGGTTGTCTTCACTCACGCAGCGATCAAGATTGTGAGTAACTCTCACCTTCCTCTTACTATTTGTCTCTACATTCTTCTTTTCTGTTCTTACCCTTATCTTTTTTTACAACTGCATGCTCTAGTTCCAACCCGTGGTCAGGGTCGTACTTCTCGTGCTACCTCTTCTCAAGCTCGCTTTAGAGGATCTTCATCAGTTTAGAGTCACCCCAGATAGTCTCCTCCTTTACCAGTGATGATGATGACAGCGATGATTTCGATGAGCTATTTGATTCTATCGAGGCCGACCCCTTAGATGTTGTCCCTTCCTCCCGTCGAGTCCGTTGGAGACAGTGAGAGAGAGAGATCTTTCCCCCATTTTCCATACTGATTTATTTCACACGCATTCTGATACATTATGAAACATTTGGTTCTTTCGGGCCTGCGTACCCCAGTTTCATTTGATGATGGGCGAGGGTGCCCTGCCACACTTTTAGATACATTCGGGTCTTCGAGCCTCTTTACTTTTTTGCTCATGTGATTGTGCATTATTTTCTCAAATCCTGAATTGTCTTGGTTGCATGATATAGATCTGGAATCACAGTCTAAACTTATGCAAGTGAATGTCCTATGTATAAATAACATGAATGTCTTGCTCAAAAGAAGTTACAGAGTATTAGAGATATAAAGGGGTGCAAAAAGAGGTACACCCATAACTTTTTAAGGTTGTGGTCACAGGGATAGGACCTTGCCGTCGCAAGGAATGTCAAGAGTAAGGGCACGGTCACATGGTTCAAAAGGTTGCAGCCATGCACTGGATGTTGCGGTCGTGCACTCCAAGGTGGCGGTTGCAAGCATCTTTGGTCCCTTTCGAGCCTTCTGTTGTTCAGTCTCTTCATACCCTATAAGCACGAATTGGGGTCCCCCATTTTCTGTCACTTTCACTTTAATGGCTTCCTTCTATGGCACCCTCTGTGCGTGGATAGAAGAATTTTCACATATCAATCGTCTTAACTTTACCTCATTCGATATCAACTCTCTATTCTCCCTGATAGCTGTTAAGATTGACGAGCTACTGTTGAGGGTTGCCGCTCGCTTGTGGGATCCACAATCCCATGTTTTCTTCTTTGACCTTGAAGAACTGTGCCCCATTATAGAGGAGTTTGCTGCTATTCTTGACCTTCCCCCAAGAAAATCTGTAATTGTGCCGACTTTCTTCCTTTCCAATCGGAAGTAGATAATACAACTCCGCGGCTTATCCAGGATGGAGACTTCTCTCTTGACATCTGACAATTGCCTCGACATTCCTTGGATTATTGAGAAGTTTTGTCCTATCGGCGACCTCAGCGACCTTGGCTTTCAGTTGCGGCGTCGTAATGCATTGTGCTTCTGCCTTCTTGCCCGTTACCTCTTGGTTCCTTCTGATGGACGTGTTAGCTGCTCACTAGTGGACATTGCGGGTCAGATGTGATTGGGAAAGGATTTTGTCCTGGTGGTACTTGTTGAGACCTTGATTGGTTTGGACGTTGTTCATCAAGGCGCGACCACTACCTTTGCTGGCAGCCCTTTACTTCTTCAGGTAAACTTTCTTCCTCTTTAGTAATTCCTTATTAGCATGTGTTTAACGTTTTCGACCTTTTGAGATGCCCGCGCGCTGTCCCTCGGCAGATTAGTCACTTTCCATTTGCTTCTTCGACGAGTCTTCGATGGTTAATTCATCCACTATTCAGCCCTCATAAACGAACAATCAATAAATGATGTAAATCTCCAAAAACAAGTTACCATATCAGTTAAAATGTTATTCCTAAACACTAAAGCAACCCCGGTAGGAGGAAGAAGGCCAACGAGCACTGAAATTGTCATGCTTTTACGGACTCCATTATGTCCATTCACAAACTAATCACCTCTCACTTGCCTCTTTCACGAGTCTTCAACAATCAATTCACCTTCTTCCGAGCCTTTGTCGGGGTTCCTCCTGATGTGCCCTTAAGGGGGTCAGTTTTATGCCAACTCAACTATCACAGGTGCATTTATGTCGATCTTGTAGACCATGAGTACCCAAAATTCTTACACCCTTATATACTTTGATGTTTTCTGAGGCCGCTCTTCTGGTTTTTCAGCTAGCTCCCTTCTATCCCTTCATTTAGTTCAGGCTCAGGCTTCAAGGGCTCATCATCACGTCTCCTTTCTATCCCTTCATCTAGTTCAGGTTCGGGCTTCAAGGGCTCATCATCACGTCCCTGCCCATCTCGTTAACCCTCGTTGGCCATTTTTTACAGAACTTAGTCATCACATGCTCCTTCGCTCTTTCTCGCTTTTCTCTTCTTTTACATACTTTATTCCCCTTTTACTGATTTCTCTTAGTTTCCTCTCTTGCATATTTGGCTGATGGAGAAGATAAACCTCATGTAGAAGCCAGCCACAAACAGGTACAGTGCTGCAGCTCTCATCTATCGCCTTTACTATCAGATATACATTACTAAGACGGCTCAGATATACACTACCTGGCAGTGCTTCTGGTGGTGGATCTCCACTATAACCTTGACCACTATGGATCATCCCGGCATTCTGATGATTGGCTTACGACTGTCCACTTTCTATTACCTACACAGGATCATGAGGCAGTTCGGTTGTAGTCAGATCATATGCCATGGTATTCAAGGTCGCTTGTACTGATCTTCACTTCAGGCCCCATTTCTGGCGAGGTATCAAAAGGCTTAGGAATCTCGTTCACTGATGGAGATGCAGGAGCTACAGTGCCCGAAACTCCCCAAGGAGTACAAGGTATGACTGATTCAAGATAGAGAGAAACGAAACGAAGAAGAAAAATAGGAAGCAAAAAGGAGGAAGATTTGAGAGACCTACTTTGCTTTTGAGATTTCATAGCTTTTTTTTATTTTTTATTTTTCTAGAGTTTGAGATTGTATGCTCTCCTTATTTTCAAATCCTTGTAACTGATGCTGAAATGAAAAATTCCACTTTTATAAAAGGTTCACAATTATCTCATGTTTTTCGATTTTTGCAATGTGAATGAATTTATTACCAAAATTCAAAGATAAATTTTCATTAATCTTTACTTGGATTCAAAACTGGCAAAAACAAAGAAGGTGACCGGACTTCTTAAAAGAAGCTACCTACGTATCTCAAGAAAGTGGAATCAGGCCTTAACGTAGTTCGAGTTCGATTCACTCTCGGGTATTAACATTCTTCTTTTATGAAACCCTAACTTTTTCCAAGGTCGTCCTTGTTGGAGCGAAAATAAAATTATGAATCGACGCCGTGACTGTAAAAAATAACGTATGCATTTTTCATGAAAACAAAGAACAATATTAATCTAAATAGGATAATACCTTTGTGAAACTTGTCGAAAAGTTTCACGAAGTCCCGAATAAGTTGAAGATGACCTTACAACCTTCTCACGTATGTCCCGAACGCACTACGACGATCACGGTGTGTGGGCACCTATTCCTGATCGAAGAGTTTTCTTTCTCTTGGTTTTTTCTCACACTTTTCTCTCCGAAGGAAAATTAATTACCAAAGAGAGGAGAGGGGGGACGGCTATGAAGGGATTAGGGTTGGGGTTTTATGCTCTCTTAATATATATAAGCATCCTTTTGATATATATAAGAATATATTATATTAAGTATATATATTTTCCATTTCTTAAAAGGTTTTGGAGAAATATACACTTAACATAAATCAAACCCATCATCCCCTCATTAGGGCCGGCCACCTAGGGAGTAATCCCTAGGTG
>JAULJZ010003028.1:0-17069 GCA_032270985.1 Heliamphora pulchella | reverse complement strand
ACACCCCAAGGTTATTATGAATAGTACTTATCCTCTTAATCCTAAAATAATTATTGATTTGTATATATTTAATATTCGTTGTTTTGATTCATTAGAGGGGTGTGATCTTATATGGGTTTATATTCTCAGTGAATTGAATAGCGGAATATTTATATGGCAAATATTAATTATTTGCGAAATTTACGTTTCAAAAGATCGGGATTGGTAATATCCCCCTTAAGGATGCTTATAAGTTTTGACCGGGTCAAACCCTGCAGGTGGATTTAATTATTCGGCGGCAAAATAAGTTAAGCGGAAGGACTTAAGAAATATTAAGATGCCGATTAAATTAAATTGTCAGTAGTTAAATTTAATTGGCGAGTATCGAAAATCTTAACGTGGGGAGAAATGGTAACCATTTAATAACAGGAGCTCAATGCAAAAAAGTCTTAAGATTATGGATCAGAGTGCAATTATAGTTCTTTAGTGGTGTGAACTATAATTCATTGTTCTATGAAAATTGTAGAAACTGTTGCATCTTTCCATAATTGTAGAAACCGCTAATAGGTATTTGTGTTCCACTGGAAGTCTTACTCATAATTACTCACCAGATCCCTGCTGTAGCCCTATATATACGCAGGTAGGCTGAACTTATTTAAGATTGATAGATCATATCTCACCATATCATAATATATATTTTATCTTTCAAGATTAAATATATCGGAGTTCTGTCGATACGAGTTCTCGATAGTCCATAACTCACACTATGTTCAAGGATCGTGTAAGAAAATACAGTCGAAGAGCTAACAGGAGTTTCAACTCGGAATCAAATCGTAGTTGAAGATTAGATCAACAAAAAGTATTCTTCTAAATTAACTTTGGTTGCACGGGTTTTTTTTTATCGTTCGACATCAAAAATTTTATCTGGAGCCCGTTTCAACGATTGCCCGTCCAGTTAAATTTTTATCAAAATTTGTTTACAAAAATAATGATCTTGGCAGTATAGCCTCTAACAAATTGGTATCAGAGCCGTTTTATCTTTTGTTTACAATTTATCGGGGTCGGGTAGAATTAGAACAATTGCTAACTTTATTTTGCAAGCATTCTAATCCCAGTTTTATGATAATCCTTTATTTTCATGTTTGATTGAATGCGTGAATGATAATTTAATTTTTTTTAATCACGGGATTAACCGTAATAGATTAATTGATTGTAAACTCTACAGAGGCATATGATTAATGTAAAAATTATTATTTTTCGGTTTCTTGTTCTTGTATTTTTTTTTTATTTTATGTTATCATGAAAAAAAAAATAAGAAGAACAAAGAACAAGTGGAAGAACAAAGGTGGCGCAAACGGCGGTGGTTGGCGGCGGCAACTAGTTTTTTTTTTTTCGTTTTTTGCTTTCCAGTTTTTTTTATCTCCAGCTTTTTTTTCTAGATGATAATAAAAAAATAAAAATAATAATAAAAAAAGGGGGTAAAAAGAACACAAAACAGTCGGCAATTCCCAACCAAACAGCCGCCGCAGGTTCCAATCAAAACAGTCGGCGGTTCCCAGCAGCCAAATTCCAGGCGCCCAGTGGTTTTTTCATGCAAAAACACCAATCACAGCAATGGATTCCAAATAGCTTCCGGCCCAAGTGATTTTCCAGTCACAAACAAGCAAAGCTGTCCACACAGCGCCAAGCACAGTGGCGCAAACAGCACCGGTTTCTGATCAGCCAAAAAGTGCAGCATCCAATGCTGTAGCACCAAACACTGTTCGGCAAACAGCCAACGCAGCAGGTTCCCTACGCAAAAAACGGTGCCAAATGCTGCCTGGGCAGCGGCGAAGAAGGCAATTCCGTTGGAATTCCAACCGATTTGTCAATTGTGTTCGGGGCTCCTTATGATTGATATGTTTTATCAAGATAATATTAAAAAGTCCTGATGCAACTTGGACATAGAAAGCTGGTTGAGAACAAGATTATTGTAGTTTTTCTCTTAACAGGAGACTGAAATTCTTTAAAATTTCAATCAGATCATACAACCGGGATTTTTATTATATTTTGCATTTAATTTTTTATTAATTGCGTGGATGATATATATTAATTTTATTTATTCATGGTAATTTAATTAATTCAAAATTTTAGTTTTAATTAAAATATTTTGTAATGAAAAATAAAATTATATTTTTTTAATTAAATGAAAAAACTTTAGATATTTTATTTTTTACAAAATATCACGTTTAAAGATTATTTTTTTAAAATCAGATATCTTGAAAAAAAAATGTGAAAATTAATTTCGGATTTTGAATTAATTAAATGGAAAAATATTTAATCGAAATAAATTATTAATTTTTAAAAAATATAAAACGGAGAATAAAATAAATAAATACATTTAAACCTTATCTAAAAAACTGGAGGAAAAACTGTTCATTTATTAAATTTTATTTGTTACACATTTAAATACGAAAAAGATGGTTTGATAAATCAAAATATTTAGAATCGTGTACGCAGAAAAATATTTAATTCTTTCAGATCGTGTGGCTTCCAAAATTAATAAATTTATTTTAATTAAATGAATATTTACTACTCTCAAAAATATTTTAAAAATCTAAGTGGAAGAGAAAATTTATTCACAGATAAATTTCGTGATTTTCATTACCAGTTTGTAGGCAATGTAATTAAATCCTGCGTGTTGGCAGTAAGACCTTCCTCCCCAATGGACAGATTAATTGCGGTATCGCTAGTATAAATTTTCTTTAGGGATAATTCTGAATAATTGTTAGTGTAGGTCACTTCTCCAACTGAAGGGTTAATTGCGAAGCGATTAATTTGGGATTAGGTGATTGTTAACAATTAGCTGTATATAATATTATTCTCTCCAACTGAGTCACTGCTATTATATACTAGACTGAAACTATGTCAGCTATTTAATTTTACTTGGTATGGTCAATTTCCTAGAAAGTAAAATAAAAAAAAATTTGCCTGTCTGGTCTTATGAAGGATAGTAGACATCCTCCCAACGAGGCACATTATTATCAGGTTAACAGGCTACTGGCGAATTAATTTTAAAATAGTAGAGGGAACCAAATTAAAATGAATTCAAAATTTTGCTCATCATAATTAACGATTTTTTTAATTATGTGATTCTCATGATGAAAAGAGATTTCAACCCACTCGCTTCAAAACTCAAAGAAAACAAACTAACGGGACTGAATTTTGTTAATTGAAAATGTAACTTGGATATAGTTTTAACTACAAATTGTATTCTTTTAATACTAGGAAATGTGTTTGTTTCTGAAAAAGGTTCTTCCTTTGGGTCGAAAGGCATGAAGAAGAAAAAAGTTCAGAGACAGTGAGACACGATTTCAAGGGTAGCTAGTAGGCCACAGACTTGTGTGAAAAAGCCAGAAGGCAAATGTTTTCACTGCAACCAGACCCGGCACTAGAAAAAGCTATGTCCAGTATCAGAAGACAGAATAAACAGGGTAATTTCTATTAACTAGTTGTGAAAATATGTTTAGCGGTGCTATCTACCGGTACCTGGTGTGTAGATACGAGAGCCACTAATCATGTTTGTAATTCATTGCAGGAGTTTCAAAAAACCCGATAACTTAGTGATTGGGAGATTTATCTGCATATGGGTAATAATACAAAGATAACAGCAGTTACAGTAGGAGATGTTACTCTCAGTTTTGGTCAAAATTAGATTTTAATATTGAGATATTGTCTTTATGTACTTGCCATTAGAATGAACTTAGTTTCTATTTCTAAATTGGCTAAATATGGATATTTTGTTTATTTTAATAACTCTGTGGTTATTAAGGATAATAAACGGGTTATTTGTTTTGGTACATTGGTGGATGATCTTTATATTATTACTCCAATCTCTCCTACATTGTAACTGATTGAAACGAATAATACATCTATGTCACCATATAAGAGAAAGCTTTCTTCTTTAATGAACCAAACATTTTTTTGGCACTTACGCTTGGGTCATATTAATCAAAAAAAGATAAACAGACTGGTAGCAAATGGACCTTTGAGTTCATTGGAAGTGGAGGCACTTTCAGTCTGTAAATCTTGCTTAGAGGGTAAGATAATCAAGAGACCCTTTTCGGCCAATGGCTATAAAGCTAAAGAACCGTTGGAACTGGTTCATTCTAATGTATATGGTCCTATGACAATCCGGGTTAGAGGTGGCTTTGAGTACTTCGATAGTTTCATTAATAACTACTCAAGGTATGAATACATTTACTTGATGCACCGTAAGTCTGAATGTTTTGAAAAATTCAAAGAATTCAAGGCGGATGAGAAGAAGCGTCTAGGTAAAAGTAACAAATTACTACGATCCGATCGTGGTGGGAAATATCTCTTTGGAGAGTTTAAGGACTACTTGTCATCAGAGGGGATTACATCCTAGTTGACAACACCTGACACTTCACAGCAGAATGGTGTAGCAGAAAGAAGGAATAGGACTCTTATGAAGATGGTAAGGTCAACGATGAGTTATTCAGGCTTACCACATTCATTTTGGGGATTCGCTTTAGAGACAGCGACTTACATTCTTAACATGGTACCTTCTAAGTTAGTACCTTCTACTCCCACAAAATTGTGGACCGGGGCGTAAACCTAATCTGAAATACATTCGAATTTGGAAGTGTCCAGCACATGTGCTGAAAGGGAATGCAGGTAAGTTGGAACCGAGGACGGAAGTCTATTTTTTGGTGGGATATCCCAAGGGAACGAAGGGTGGTCTATTTTATAATCCTAAGGATCAAAAGGTCATTATTAGCACC
This sequence comes from Heliamphora pulchella, assembly GCA_032270985.1. Taxonomy (NCBI): domain Eukaryota; kingdom Viridiplantae; phylum Streptophyta; class Magnoliopsida; order Ericales; family Sarraceniaceae; genus Heliamphora; species Heliamphora pulchella. Next base: position 12,306 of record JAULJZ010003028.1, on the reverse strand, counting down.
AATGCCCGATTCTTGGAAGAGAATTATATCATGGATCACAGGCCCAAAAGTAATATTGTTCTGGAAGAACTGAGAGGAAATACTAGTAGGATAGAAGAGGAACCACAAGTTACTGATATTCCATTACCTTGTTGTAGTGGTAGAATTATTGGGACAAATGCAAATCAAGAACAGGGTGCTTGTTGGCCTAACAAGACTTCAATAATCGACTTTGATGATAACAAACTTATTTATCTAATTGTGCAAATTGAGTGTTGTTATAGGAAATATACATTTAGCTCAATTCAAGATATACAATGGAAGCCATGATACATAATTCCAAATCAAGATTATTTGGCGACATGTTTTTGTGGAACAAAGTGCAAAAAAGATTGAGACATTGAAGAGTTGAAAAACTTGTTGTAAATTTCATTTTGTTAGGATCCGTGTATATGCTCATTATCTCTTGTTTATTACTTTGAAGCTCATAGGAATCCTAAATATATTTAAAATGTTTTTCCAAAGCATAAAAAGTTCAAACCTTTTTGGAAAACCAAAAAAATGAACTTTTGATGATCCAGTCGACTGAGGCACTATATCTAATCGACTGAACAAGCTACCAAAAATTGATTTTTAGGTCTACACAAGTTCAGTTGTGCGAACCTATAGGTTCCGTCGACCGAAGCTTGGTTCAGTCGACCGAATGAGTCTCTTCAGTCGACCGAACAGCTTAAAATTTGAATTTTTTCTGAAAACGGCTAGTTTGAAAATTTTATATTTAGCCCAACAGCTAGTTCGATTTTAGAGCCTATAAAGAGAGGGTTTGTGCTCTTATTTTACTCACTCAATCCTCTCAAACAGTCTCTCTTGCATACTACTTCATTGCTCTTCAATTCTTGAATTTTTCATATACATTATTTAGAGAAAAATCATTTAGTCTTTCTTTTTGAGCTTCATAGTTATATACTTTTGAGAAGTGAGATTAGAGCTTTATTTGTTATACTCATTTTCTCATTCAATGAGCGTTCTTTGTACACTTTCATATCATTCTTCCTGTTGATTTGTATTTGAGAAACGTGATTCTCAAAAAGAAGTTAATCCGCCTACAAAGATTATGTCAATTTGAGAATGGTACATTTTCAAGAGAGGCTGCTCCGCCTAGACTAAGGAGAGAGGCTCCTCCACCTATTAAATGAGAGGTAGTGAAATCCTCATAGCGGTTGGCTTGAAGAAAGGACGTAGGTCGTTGTACCGAACCTTGTAAAAATTGTGGTGTTACTTGTCTCGTGCTTTACCTTCTTCATTATCCTGTTGTTTCTTGTTAAACCACACACAAACACTTTTGTACTTGATTACTTATCCTTTATTTGTTTTTGTATTTAATTTTAACTAACAAAAGTTTTAAAGCTAGAAGTTGTAAACTTAACTTTGTATATATATATATATATCTTAAAACAAAAGATTTTTGTGTACTCAAATATTTGACTTATAAAGAGTTATATTGAGAATTGAATCTAGTTTACAAGAAGACGAGTTAAAACATACTTGCAAGTTGGAGTTAAAACCTACACTTATATTTTACATTATTAAAACGAGAAGAGTGTAGTAATTAATTAACAAAAAGTGAACAAATGTGTACATCCTTCATATCTTAAAACTAAAAGGCTTTTAAATTCTTTTTCTTCACTTTGAAAGAAATATTGTTATCTTCTTGTATCTTAATCTAGAAGTGTCTTTTAATATTAAACTTGAAAGCTATACTCTAAATTGTTAAAGTGTTGTATTTGTTTAAACAAGAAGTTTAATCTTTGTACACACTTATTCTTAAATATTTCAACACAAGGTCTTGGTTATAAGTTTAAAACTAATTTACTTGTGAATTAAATAAGTGATATTTTAAAGGTCATACACTTGTATTCAATTATTCTATCTAAGAAATTTTAAATACCCAATTCACCCCCCTCATGGGATTACACACGTCATATCGCACAGGGTTCAGATTTTGCATAACCTGTTACTGCTAGAATACAGACACAGGAAGTGCCTCATCGTAGTGGGAGGGTAGTTCATAAACCAGATCGGTATATGTTCTTATGAGATTTGTTTGATAAGATCCCGATAGAACTAAATACTGAGCCCTATAACTACAATGAAGCAGTAAAAGACGAAGATGTAGATCTTTGGCAAAGGGCTATGAATTCAGAGATGGAATCTATGTAATCCAATCAGGTCTGAAAACTTGTAGAACCACCCGAAGAGATAAAACTCATTGGATGCAAGTTGATCTACAATAAGAAGAGAGGAGCAGACAGGAAGATTGAAACCTTCAAAGTTAGGCTTGTTGCTAAAGGATTCACTCAGAAAGAAGGGATCGATTATGAGGAAACCTTTTCGCCGGTAGCCATGCTTAAGTCTATTCGGATTCTCTTATCCATTGCCGCATATTTCGATTAAGAAATTTGAAAAATAAACATCAAGATAGCTTTCCTTACCGAAAGTCTTGACGAGTGTATCTATATGATACAACCAGACGGATTCATTGTAAAGGGCTAGGAACACATGTTGTGTAAGCTTAAGAGATCCATTTATGGACTTAAGCAAGCATCGAGGTCTTGGAACACTCAATTTGATCAAGCTATAAAGTCTTATGGTTTCAATCCAAGTCCGGATGTGTCCTGTGTGAACAAGAAGCGTGACGGAAGCGTGGTGATCTTCCTAGTACTTTATATAGATGATATCTTGCTCATCAAAAATGATGTGGGGGCATTATCGACGGTAAAGTATGATTATCTGGGCTGTTCGATATGAAGAACTTGGGAAAAGCCAGTCACATCCTTGCGATCAAGCTTGTTCGAGATCGAAAACAAAGGATGTTGGGCTTATCACAAGCAAAGTATATCGATGATATCCTTGTCCGTTTTAGCATACAGAATTCCAAGAAAGGGTTTCTCCTTTTCAGGCATGAAATCACTCTATCCAAAGATCAGTGTCCTAAGACACCTGATGAGGTAGAGAAAATGAAGGCGGTTCCTTATGCTTCGGCAGTAGAAAGCCTCATGTATGCTATGCTTTGCACTAGACCTGACATCTGCTTTGTCGTTGGCATGGTTAGCAGATATCAATCTAATTCAGGACAAGAGCATTGGACTGCTGTAAAGAATATAATCAATGTCACGCCCCAAATTCCAGGTCACACGAAAAGCCACTGAACAACCACCAAACTGCCCAAACAAAAGGGATTTACAATCAGAAGACCAAACAAGGCCAAAACCATTGTAAAAACGTACTACTGAGGGTTTATTGATTTAAAAGAGTAGCCTAAAGACTACGGTTACAGCCTCACAAGCTAAGGCTTTAAAAACAAAATACGTGTTTTGAATAAGAAATTCTTTTCGTTTTAAAAGAAGCTTAAGTCGTTCCAAAAATCTTCCTCAAAGCACAAGAGTTTAAATGAAGCATAAATCATTTAAAAATTCCATTTGTAAATCGTTGATCCCAACAACGAAAAAATATAGTATGAAACTACGAAAAACAACGACCAACCCAAGGTTTTCTCAAAAACATTAAAACATGCATACATCCATAATCATAGTATATGATTTACAACATGTTACAAATAAACATGAGACATATACAACAGGTATAGGCTATCTATCAAGACAAAACAGAAGTCTTGTCACCAGCCACCTCCAGGCACCACCAAGTCTACCTACGAGACCACGCTTACCTGAAAATGGTTTTAAGACAAAATCCCACACCATGAGCCGAAGGCCAATTGGGAAAGACAATAAAGCTGTAAAGAAGAAAATATGCAATCACAACCATACGGGTTCAACCATATGAGCCAAAAAGGTTTTCTCAACCCAAAATCACAAGTTTTCCATCAGGCTAATACGAGCCTCAAAACGGTTTTACTTCATAAAACCCCATATTTTTGTCCTCAAAACCATGCATATCATATAGTGGAAGCCAACTCAACCACAGAGCCAAAAGGTTTTACATCACAAAACCCTAAGTTTCCAATAAACCTCCAAAATAGTTTTCCCTTCACAACTAAGCATTTAAACAATGCAAAACCACATTTTACAGTTGAAGGAAAACAGTAATCAAAACATCGTTCCCTCACGGAATGTACCATCGTGGAAAAGAAAAAGAATATGTTCCTATGTACCGACACCATCACAAGACAGAGGTAACAGCGATAGACCCCTATCCAGTATCTAATTCCAATACATCATGGAACCGGTTAGATACACACAAGTTCTATACGGAGCAACATAACGTAACCACTCAATTTACAGGCGACAACCTGAGGGTACAGAGCACCCAACTCAATTTACGAAGACTAACTCAAAGGTACAGAGTACCTATGCTGCGCACATTTTCAGACAAACACCAAGGGAAACTCGTGCCAAATACTCGTCATCCCGATACATCTAGATAATCTTCTAAAAACCGAACCGTATCTTAACTACGAAAAATATTTCACAAATATACATTATACATGTATATACAGATCCATTCATCAACATGGAGATCAACAAAAAATTTTCAAATGTTTTTTTCTGTTTTCAACAAAACGTTTCAAAACCTGAGACTCAACCCCGAAGGCGAGCTCCAAACCTGCAGAACATAAAATGTTGAGATTTCTGTCGAAAACCATCATTTTTCACCATTTTCAAGAAGACCCTTTAAAAACCACACTACCACATGTCATACAGTACTATAAGCCAAGAAAAGCGAACAACATGCATTCTATCATAAAAACAAGGCTTAAACAAAAAATATGACATTTGATGCATTTTCTACCCGGTGAAAACATATACAATTACATATAACACCCTCATAACAGTAGTAGGTCTAGGATCCTACCTCGGAGAGTCAAAACTCGAAGCCTTTAAAACTGAACCTCAACGAAACTAAATTCTGTCTGGATATATGTGAAGCCCCCAGCACCAACATCGAGGATCCACGGTCGTATTGCTGAAAATCGATCCCCAATCCCTCAGAAACCTAGAGAAAAGGTAGAGAGAACCGAAACTTAGCTTGGAAGAAAGCTCCATCAAAATATCTTAGCCTCAGATATTTATAGAAAAACACCAAAATTCTCAGTTCAGTTGACTGGACCCCCAATTCAGTCGACTGAACAGCCTACTAGAAACCTCAAAAATGCCCACCGCCATGGTTCAGTCGACCGAACCCCTATGTCCAGTCTAGCAAACTCCAAATTTTTGATTCAGTAGACTGGGCCAAGCCCTCCAGTCGACCGAACTGCTGGGCAGAGTGTTTTTCCGCGTAAAATTTTTTTTTCACCCCAAACGCTAGCCAAACAAGCCTTAACAGAATCTGAACACGCGCCAAGGGTGTATTTAAAACATTTCGGAGGTTCCGAAATAATTCGAACACTTAATCATTCCAAAATGAATCAGGTCGGGGTCTCACAACTCTCCCCCTCTTAAAGAAATTTTGTCCCCAAAATTCAACACTGAAACTCAAACCAATATTTGTCCTGCAACCATCAACAAGCTCTGGTGCAAACCCAACGACACTATACAACAGCTGAAATGCCTCAGCAACTAAAACCCCAAAAATCATCGTCATAAAACTAATACACAACCGTCGTCACACAATCCAAGCTCGGCGTGAAGAATCAACCTCCATATAGACTAATCCCACAATAAGCTCCACTGACACCACCATCATCTAAGAGACAGCTATGAAACTGAGGATCAAGATCCAGCTCACGCTGCCAAACCTTGAAACACAACTCTCGCCGAACTCAAACCATTCCGACGATAGACACAAAGCAAGAAATCAATTCACCACTGTACTCGATCGCACACAAGCTCTATGCTCTAACACAGGGACTATCACTCTCGTCTTCGTTGCCATATAATGGCTCAATCACATCTCACCATGCTCCCCAAGGACCACCTCCACAAGTCCAAACACACGACGTCAAGCCCTGACATTGGTCACACGAAGTCACACACACTGCACACAAACTTTACTCAAGTCCTGACGATCACCAGATGACCACCGACTTTGATACCACATCATCACCCTACCGATGCCAATATCTCCATTACTGAAGCTGTCATGACACCGATCCACGAGCAACAACACAACACCCAATTCTAGAGAGAAGTTCACTTAACTCACCTGGAACACCAAAGAACAGATCTCAGCAAACCCTCAAACCTTCCTCCTCTACTCAAACTTCCATCACGAACCATAATTCTCACCCAGGAGAAACATCAGGTGGCACACCAATGTCCCAGACCAAGTTTCACACAATCGAAAACCAATCCGGCATCAAAACTCATGCAGCCGCCTGACCCCAACGAGTCACTTGGCCGAACATGTCAAGCAGATAGGAGATTTCCTAGGTATTCAAAACCTAGACAAACCCAACCACATTGTCCGTGCAACAGCACGTCACTACACATCTCAACGTCTTACCATCAGATCATTGATACCAAAACTGCATACCAATCTCATGTCAAACATGGTCGCCATCATCAGACAAAGCAACAAAAGACTGTCATCCAACATCAAACCACATACGCCTAACACATACAGCAAACCTTTGGGTCCACAAGAGCAACTATTCGGGCCCAAGATACCAACCAAGACTTGCATCTTACACTTAGTACTTTCCTCACATCCAGACCTCATCACGGCCCTTCCGTTCCCAACCAAACAATCACGTCGGTCCGAATAGGCCACGCCAACCAAGGCTTCTCCCAAATCATACTCTCGAAACTATCATCCATACAAACAATAGTTATGCCGAAGCACAACACTTACCACAGTCGACAACCACTTCTCGACTCCAAGAACTCTGAGCAGTTCCAAGTCCCAAACAAGACCCAAGCCAGATTCACAAAAGTCTACCTAAAAACCCACCATACGCATATCACAACCGCCCTGTTCCGACAAACCCCCGCTTCACCAAGAGCTAGAAACACAACCATACGCACACAACGGTCAACGATCCTCAACTGATCATTGCAAAAGAACTTTACGTCTCAACACCAACTCCCTTGTCGACAAGAATCATCACAAGCACTCTGGTCTACCAACCGAACCTCACATGGATCACAATCCAAATTGGTCAACCATCTATTAGAACCACGAAGGATTAGTCCAACCATCACCCGAACACAGTAACACAAGTTCCCGAGTCACAATACGAGTCACCATTCCACTGAGATTCTTATAGTCTTAGAACACAACCAAATCTAAACCAATCAAGAACCTAGCATCTTCATCCAACCGAGATGAAACAACTCGTACCAGACAATTGTCTACAAGACAATTGCCTACAAGAAAACTCTCTCTCTCCTTCAATCCAAAGGAAAGAAAAAGGCCAACAAGAAACCAAAACCCAACCTTGGCGTACTGCCAGTACTCATCAGCACTTAGCTCCAAGAATTCTGTAAGTCTTACCTCGAGGCCACATCGACTACGGTCACACTGCTGCTGCCAACTTCGATCACGATACTCAGGTCATCCGCTACACCAAGCTCTCTTAGACCTCATTCACATGTGTGAACACCAGCCATCTGTATACCTAGTACAACACATACCCTTGCGCCCAAGACCTCACTCCACAAGGTTACGCTTACTCACCTACCTAACTCCTGCTAGGCAAACCACAATCACATCACGGTCTCGAGCTCACTGTCCAAGGCACGATATCAAACAAACGAAACCCAATTCTGAGACCTTTCATTTAAAGCTACTAGTAACTCCCACGATCATGCAGACATCTTCTGCACTTTCGCTCTCAAAGCACACATCGATCACAGGTATCGTACCCTACGATTTCTCACCTATCACCCCAGGCTAGCCAAAGCACACAGTTCATGGATGAACCTCATCACTCCACACTTAGTTCTCATGGGTAAATAACATACCCATCTCTAAACCTAAGCTGGAACACAAACAACCTCTAAACATCTCATACCCAGGATACGTCATCTCAACACTAAGCCAACCACATGAATCTCACACGGTTCCCAAACGCGATCTCCTAATCACTAGGATATCGACCAAGTCACTGACCTGCCTTCCCTTAGGAATCTCACAGAATTGATACTCATCGCAGGAGCCCTTACATTCCCATACAGCCATAACCAGTGTTCTTCCTAGCATAACTGCAATTCATACTCGTTCCCATATCCATGAGCTCACTCACTTGGAACTCAATTTTCAAACCTCAAAAGGTATACAACGTCTAAGGTCATCAGACTACTCAAACTACCAACAACATCCTGCTGACCACCATCAATATCCTGACTACCAGGAATTATCTCCAGAACCACACGTTCTGCTATCTCAACATACGCTCGACTAAGGATCTCTACGCTCTCATCCACTATGTTCCCGTCCATACCCCGTCCTGAGTACACGGCTCAAGACATAGCATGGCTCATGACGTATCTAATCCATCACACAGCCAGAACCACGTATACCAAGACTCTGAAGGGTTGTTACTATCCCTAATCCAATCACATTGACTTATTTCCCAGGGTCTTCGACACCCCATCACCTCGATTCATATGGTCAACCATAACACAACCCCGACATCCACTAGCCTACTCTCAAGGGGAGCCAGCTACTATAACCAAGCCACTAACTAGGCTTCATCTGCACCCGAACAAACGTTGCTCGTATTAACATCAAACAGATACCAATCGGGGCCAACCTCTCACACGGAACCTAACTCACTGATGAGTTCCACAACATACCAAGCGATCGACGCTCAACCCATAACCCTGCTTCTGTAATTGATAGCAACTGAATCACATAACCAAGACCCAAACCACAGTCTCGTCGTCTCTAAGGGTGTACAGGTCGTATATGAAGAAAGCATGAAACACGACAACCTAAGGTCGATTTATCATGTTACTTCTATCACATACCACATAATCATGCTAACACAATCACGACGATCATGCAGACACAACACTGATACCGAGGAAAACCAACAAGAATGACGCGTCACTTTGGATAACCTACTCAAATTCCTTGCTATAAATCACATCCATGAAATGCAGTTCTAACTTGGCTCCCAAGTTTGTTAGTCCAAAGGCAAGACTAATCAATCCTAAAGTCCAACCTCTATGCTCACATATACATGACATCAACATCTCTTGTTCAAAACACATGCAACCAAGCACACACACATCCTCATAAGGTGATGCACCTTTGTCTCCCACAGCTCATAGGTATTCGAACCCAGAGCTCTGATACCAAGTTGTCACGCTCCAAAGTCCGGGTCACGCGAAAAGCCACTGAATAACCACCAAATCGCCCAAACAAAAGGGATTTAAAAACAGAAGACCAAACAAGGCCAAAACCTTTATAAAAACGTACTACCGAGGGTTTATTAATTTAAAAGAGTATCCTAAAGACAACGGTTACAGCCTCACAAGCTAAGCCTTTAAAAACCAAATATGTGTTTTGAATAAGAAATTCTTTCCATTTTAAAAGAAGCTTAGGCCGTTCCAAAAATCTTCCTTGAAGAACAAGAGTATAAATGAAGCATAAACATTTGAAAATCCCATTTGTAAACCATTAATCCCAACAACGAAAAAATGTAGTATGAAACTACAGAAAATAACAACCAACTCAAGGTTCTCTCGAAAGCATTAAAGTATGCATACATCCATAATCATAATATATGATTTACAATATGTTACAAATAAATATGAGACATATACAATAGGTATAGGCTACCTATCAAGACAAAACAGAAGTCTTCTCACCAGCCACCTCCGGGCACCACCAAGTCAACCTACAGGACTACACTTACCTAAAATGGTTTTAAGATAAAATCCCACACCATGAGCCAAAACACAATAGGAAAAGACAATAAAGCTGTAAAGCAAGAAATATGCAATCACAAGCATACGGGCTCAACCACAGGAGTCAAAAAGGTTTTTTCAACCCAAAACCACAAGTTTTTCATAAGGCTAATACGAGCCTCAAAATGATTTTACTTCATAAAACCCCACATTTTTGTCCTCAAAATCATGCATATCATATAGTGGGAGTGAACTCAACCACAAAGCCAAAAGGTTTTACATCATAAAATCTCAAGTTTTCCACAAACCTCCAAAACAATTTTTCCTTCACAACTAAGCATTTAAACAATCCAAAACCACATTTTACAGTTGAAGAAAAATAGTAATCAAAACATCGTTTCCTCACGGAATGTACCATCGTGAAAAAAGAAGAAGAATATGATCCTATGTACTGACTCCATCACAAGACAGAGGTAACAATGATAGACCCCTGTCCAGTATCTAATCCCCATACATCATGGGACCAGTTAGATACACATAAGTTCTATACATAGCACCATAACGTAACCACTCAATTTACGGCGACAACCCGAGGGTACAGAGCACCCAACTCAATTTACGGGGACTAACCCAAAGGTACAGAGCACCTACGCTGTGCACGTTTTCAGACTTACACTGAAGGCAACTCGTGCCAAGTACCTGTCATCCCGGTACATCTAGATAATCTTCTAAAAATTGAACCGTAGCTTAACTACGAAAAATATTTCACAAATATATATTATACATGTATATACAGATCCATCCATCAACATGGAGATCAACAAAACATTTTCAAATGTTTTTTCCCATTTTAAACAAAATGTTTCAAAACCTGAGACTCAACCCCGAAGGCGAGCGCCAAACCTCTAAAACATAAAATGTTGCGATTTCTATTGAAAACTATCATTTTCCACTGTTTTTAAGAAAATCCTTAAAAACCACACTACCACATGTCATACAGTACTATAAGCTAAGAAAAGTGAATAACATGCATTCTATCAGAAAAACAAGGCATAAACAGAAAATATGACATTTGATGCATTTTCTACCCGGTAAAAATACATACAATTACATATAACACCCTCATAACAGCAGTAGGTCTAGAATCCTACCTTGGTGAGTCAAAACTCGAAGCCTTGAAAATTGAACCTTGACAAAACTGAATTCTGTCTGGATATATGCGAAGCCCCCAGCACCAACATCGAGGATCTACAGTCGTATTACTAAAAATCGAGCCCTAGGACCTCAAAAACCTAGAGAGAATGCAGAGAGAATCGAAACTTAGCTTAGAAGAAAGCTCCATCAAAATATATCAACCTCAGATATTTATAGAAAAACACCAAAATTCTTAGTTCAGCCGACTGGACCCTTAGTTCAGTCGACTGAACAGCCTATTGAAAACCTCAAAAATGCCCACCGCCACGATTTAGTCGACTGAACCCCTATGTCTAGTCGATCGAACTCCAAATTTTGGGTTCAATCAACTGGGCCAAGTCCTCCAGTTGACCGAACTACTGTGCAGAGTGTTTTTCCGCGTAAAAACTGGTTTTTCACCCCAAACGCTAGCCAAACAAGCCTTAACAGAACCCGAACACGCGCCAAGGGCGTATTTAAAACATTCTAGAGGTTCCAAAATAATTCGAACACTTAATCATTCCAAAATGAATCGGGTCAGGGTCTCACAATCAAGTGTACCTGAAAAAGACTAAGGAGTATATGTTGGTTTATCAGGCAGACAGTCTAGTACCTTTGGGGTACACAGACTCAGATTTTCAGTCAGATAGGGATTCCCGTAAGTCTACCTCAGGATATGTGTTTACCTTAGGAGGTAGAGCTATAAGTTGGAGGAGTATCAAGCAGTCCTGCATTGCTGATTCCACCATGGAGACTGAGTACGTGGTAGCTTCTGAAGCAGCCAAGGAGGCTCTTTTGAGTTTGCAACTGCTCTGCTATTTTGGGTTCAATCAACTGGTACCTTATTTTAATAAAATTAATTTTCTATTTTATAAGAATTTTTATGAGCAATGTATATATATCATTTATTTGTTATGCATTGATGTCCGATATTCTGTATAGTATTCAATCTGGTGTGCAGAACACGGCTTACACACAGAAGGTCAAATTTTAGGTTCTTGCAAAATATAAGTTTTATATTCACAGTTAGATGAAAATGGACATACCATCGGTACGAATGTGTCATAGAGTTTTAGTAGGCCTGTTTTGATTACGGAAAACAGATAATAGCGTCGTCTATTGTTTTGACTCTCTATGCCAGTACACTTTGTGTGTATTGAACGGAACATTTGGAGTAATTAATTTTATACTGACTACATAAATTAATTTACACCACAAGGTTATTATAAATAGTGCTTATCTTCTTAATTCTAAAATAATTATTGATTTGCATATATTTAATATTCGTTATTTTAATTCATTAGAGGGTGCGATCTTATATGAGTTTATATTCTCGGTG
>JAULJZ010003018.1:2294-17070 GCA_032270985.1 Heliamphora pulchella | reverse complement strand
CGCCCCCCCCCCCCCCCCCCCCGGGAAAAAAAAAAAACGAAAAAAACAAGGGAACAAAAATATCAAAAGTTACTCAATTCATATAACAAGCCTAGTAAGATGCATACCACGCCTTTGATATATTAGCCTTTAGGTATGTAATGTACAAGATGCCGGTCCACAAGCACAATGCTGTTTCCTCACAAATGTACCACCTGTTTATCAAAAGTGCATTAAAAATGAGAGGGGGTAGGTTTCCTAATATTTGTTTTTATATTTGGTTGGATTAAAAATTCAAAAAGAACCATATATGCATTATTATGAGCACAATGCAATGTAATAACTCAACCATAAGTGCCTCTCTCACACTTGCAAATAGTTTATTAAACCAGAAGGCATTGTAAAATAAAAAATATGAGTATGAAATCATGCAGAATATGAAACTCTAATTCCATCTTAATAAGATGGAATTATTTTTAAAATAATTTAAAGGATTCAATCACATTGCTCTGACCTGAAAGGAGATAACTTCGTCCATACACCACACACGCATATGCATTACAATCAAGGAAACACCTACTCTTCTGGTAAAGTTACTAATGTAACACTATACATGATATGCACAATATGGGACTTCTATTAATTCTATAACAATGAAATGGAAGTGGAATGAAAGCTGTTGAATAAAATGCATTCCAGTCGAATCAGGATTCAAAAATATTCAACAAATAAAACCAGATCAATGCCTAAGTACGTGTTACTACATAAGCAAAAATAAAATTTTTGATCTGGGGAAAAATTAGTAAACACAACTCACTTTATGGACAAGATTGTCTAATCAACTAAAGCCCCAACCACCCACACAATGGGGGGAGGTGGGGGAAATCTCAAATGAACAAGGTTACTCCAACACACTCACACTGACACACACACACACAAAAGAAAAAAAAAAAGGGAAGTTTCTAAGATAATACTTTTCCGATTATAAATAACTTTTTCCATCTTATTTAAAATTTTAGAACAATGAACACAGGCATTACCCTATCACACCTAAGCTGTCCCTTTAATCTCAACCTTGTCATATGTATGGATGATGCATTATTAAATCCATGAACAGTTATAGATGAAAATATAGCGGCTTTAGACCGCAACTTTGGAAAACATTCAGAATATGTAGTAATTTGGAAGACAAAGAGATTGGTAGCACACAACCACTAGTCCTAAGTGTTCTTGTAATAATTCTAATAATAGGATAAGCACACACAAAGCTTGTCAATGACGCTGTTTCTTAAATGACAAAAAAGTATCGATGCATATCACAAAACGGAGATTAATTATCTTTCGTTTCCTGACCTAAAGAATGTTAAAAGTTTGGTTGGGCGCCCGTGGCTTGGGTAAGACCATACGGTGCTTAGGTTAGCTCACTGTAACATGGGGGATCACGACTAGAACTCAAGCATTAAGCAAGGCTGAGTGCTTTAACAACCAACCACCTGTCGGGGTGGTGGTAAAAGAGTCTAATTAAGAATAAGCAACAAGCGATGAATGACATGCTAAAAGAATGTACACTCACCAAAATCGACAATGGTTAACCTGGCCTATGCATGTCCCAAGCCAAACACAATGATGATCAAACTGAAGAACACATTTGTCACAATCATGGCAATGCTTCGCTCGTGGGGGCTGAAATGTCCAGATGCAGAATAACATTAACCAGAAGTACCATAAGTAATTCAAAAGTAAGCAAACTGTCGTAACAATTTCTAAGGAATTCACAAAAGCACGAGCATAATTGCACTTAACATGTTAAGTAACTTCACACGTCTAACAATAAATGGGTACATAAAAGATAACTTCTAGGCAGCTACAACTTTCTCAAGAACGTTGACTAGGGAAATTTGAAATATCTTGTGTCATAGGTTCTGGTAAAATCAATTTCAACATTCTTTCATGTAAACTATATGTGAAACATTGCCAACATCATGAAAATAGATAAACACAACTATAAGGTTGTTGCTCCACAAAGGAATGAGACAGTGGAAGCAAGGTTATCCTATTTGCATCAAATATAGTTGACCATATGGGACAAAGAAGTGGGGAACAATTGAGTGAATGACCAAACTATGTCCCTTGACTTCAAAAGAATTAATTTCAAACTTTAAATGTGAGGTTTATAGTTTTATGCAAATGACAAGTAACATCCATAGCTTCCAATAACTAAATATAAAATAAATTAGATAAGATAGTTTTCAAACTAAAAACAAATATGAAAAACCAATCAGAATAAGAAACTACGCAAGCCTTATGAAAAAAATTGTCAACCCTACTTCATGGGCTCAAGTTAATTAATAAGATTGCAAACCTTTGATCAGACCCAAAAATATGAATAAATAAATCCAAAGCAAAATCCTAAATGAAGGGTTGCTATGACGAGATTAGTGGTCATAAAATAAGGATCAAAGTGTCACATTAATTTAATTGCCAACATACCAAAAGTTAAAAGAGAATGACTGTTGTGTTTTGTATAAGTCAAAAAGTGAAAAGATAGCACTTGTAAATTGAATTTATTGAATATAAGAAGTGGCCTTTGTCCATTAGTATGGGTGTTACTTTCCCAAATGATACGCGACGGGTTCAACTCTTGCCAAGAGCAAAGTGTGAGAGTGGGTGCATGTGTATTTGTCTATCAAAAGATATGAAACTAATTGAATATGTGTATCATCCAACAAGAGGTATTCATTCTCCAATGTTGTTCTTGTAAATTTACTTTGATCAACAAAAAAATACAGAGTCAAATATGAAACAAAGGACTTCTTTTCCCTTCATACCTCTATGAGACGTGAGATATCTTCTTTTTTCCCATTGTTCCTAGGGATTATTTGGGTAATCAGTCCCTATGCTGCAAATAGACAAATTTGAATTGAACCTTATTCAATTTGATATTGGTACCGCACGTGACTTCGAGAATCAAGATGATATTATTGAGGAACGTCTTTATCAGAATATTTTTGCTTCTGACTTTGGGTAATTAGCAATAATTTTTCTGTGGCCTTCCAATCTATTTCAAATAGCTTTGCAAGGAATTTTGAGTTATGGGTGTAAGCCCTTTATGGCCAACTAATTGGGAACCTTTTTCATAGGCCCAACAAGGGGGATTCGATAACTATTATGAATGTGGAGAAGTGGTGACAACTAGATTTGATATGTTGGGGGATATCATCATTGCTAACCCCAATGTCTCTTATCCATTATCATTCAGTCACAGCAGGAGAGTAAATCAAAATAGAAAAATTGGTCTTTTGTCCAATAGTATGGGATTCACTCTCCCAAATGAGAACTAAATTCAAATCTTACAAAGAGCACAGTGTGGGAGTGGGTGCGTGTGTATTTAACAATCAATAAAAATGAAACCAATTGAATATGCGTACCATCAAGCAATTGTCATTCATTCTCCAATACTGTTCTTGTAAATTTACTTTGATCAACAAAAAAATGTAACAAATATGAAACAAAGGACTTCTTTTCCCTTCATACATCTATGAGATGTTAGCTATGTTTTAGAATGAAACTAAGATGAAGCCCTCGCCAGTCTTATTAAATTCAGATTCGGGTAACACAAGATTTGTGATATCATAGGTAGGAACTCTGACATATTCATCATTTTATCAACTGGAACACAAGGGTTGGTCAAACACTCTTGCCAAACCATAATCACTTTTCTCTTTTATACCCTACGATTTTAAAGCAAGTTTTATTTTCCCTACTTTATGCTAGTGAGCATTAGAAATAGGTTATTATAGCACACCACAAAGCATGGTTATCTATGTGTTTTGCACATGTGCACATGCACGTGTGTAACTATGTACACTAGTAATAAAAAACAGTCTCCATCTTATTGATGGCAGGCAAGGGTTCAATTTATGTTTTGGACTCAAAAACCCATTTTCCCAGCGGCATCACATTGAATCAGAACTTAACAAAAGGAGAAAGATAGCACACAATGGCCCAAACAAATCTCAAAAAATCTGGTTTTATTTAGTTTATATAGTGTCACTTTATATGTGCTAAATTGCTAATTGGCATAAATCACCAACCATATGCTTGTATGTAACAAATGAAGCCATCGCTGCACAGTTAATTTTATTTCTCAATTTTTCTAGTCTATCAACAAATTGTTTCTTTGCTTTCTTTCTTAAAATAGAATGTGCATGCTTGCCAACAGCCAAATTGAAACAGCAAAGTCCTCCGATGCTCTGGCAGCGCCATGAGCCATGACATAAAGAAAGAAAAATGGATTTAACTCTTAAATTATTTTTCTATTATTTTTCTTTGTTTTTTGCTTTCTTTTCCCTACATGTTGGTAGATATTGTAAACAATCTTGGTATCAAATAAATAAATAAACAAAAATTGTAAATTATCTTCATTGACTGATTTGATCACTTATTCATAGATTAGTCGCAATTCAGGTATGATATATAAAACATAGGTACAAACTTGAGAAAATTCTACCTGTACAATATTACAATAAGTGCAAGTCCAAGATCTGCAAAAACCAAGAGGAAGTATTCAGTCACTGTAACTGTATTTAATTATAAACCTGATTATATGAGAACTTCACCTATATTGCTCATATATGAATTTACTGAAGGAAAAAAGAAGAATAAAAGACGACACCCGTTTAAAATTATTTTCAATGTCATGAAATTTTAATTTGTACTAAAAATATTGTTAGTTTACTTCAAATGGTAATTATGCAACATAAATGAAAATTGGGGGGTGGGGGAGAGAATCAGAGAACACAAGATTGCATTATGGGATCTAATATAACACAAAACTTTGGCCGCTCAACACTCAATTTGGTTAATTACTTCGTTAATATGGTCAAGGTATGTTTATCCAATACCCAACCGAACAATATTGCAAATTGATGTCCAAGAGAATTTGGGAGTACTTACTCTTTTAATTATTTATCTACATTATGGGTCAAACAATCAAGCACATGTTGTATGACACATAAACCAATTAATTTACCGGTGAGAGAAGATAACTACCATATCGTTTACAATATTGGTTAACTAATTAAATAAGTTTTGTATGTCACACAAACCAAGCACTAACATGGATGGGAGAAATATCATTACAAAGAAGCTATGACGGATTCATCTTGAAAATGAAAGATGAACAAACTTAGTTCAAGTAACAAAATGCAACATTTTTGCATATTTATTTGCACATCCACTCAATTCATTTACATACCTCGTATATTTCTCTTCATTCATATCAAGTTTACGTCTCTAATCCTACATATATTTATACAACTTTTCACTATTCTTTTTATAATCTCCATCCCTCCCCCAAGATCAAAAAAGGTAAGAATTAAACATGTCATGGGCGAAAATCAATACAAAAATTTTAGTATCTTTGTTATTGGTAAACTATTAGTTTTTAGCTTACAGTTCAGCCAAAAATTAAGCATATCCAAACAAGTCTGCTTATAGTTTTTTTGGTTATAATATCTTATTCTAAATCAACAAATACAAATTTTACTACTTAAGTTATAAGTTTACAACTTTAACAAACACATATAACTTCTCCTGAAAGTTATAATCACGTCTTTTTAGGTATAATCTATAATTTCAAAAGTTCAGTTACACTAAACACCCTCTATGACAATGGAAAATACAATAAGCCGACTATCTTCCGTAACTCTCAATAGAAACCCTAGAATCCCGAATAACCCAATGCAAAAGAGAACCTGAATAATACCGAACCAAGTCAAAATGCCAAAAACTAGTCGAACAAGAACGTATAACACATATAATTTGTGTTCAATCTCTACAATTTCTTAAACATTATAAAAGAGCAAATTATCATACCAACACCCAAAGACCTAGTGGTCACAAGGTATATACCATCACATCCTTTAGTTGTTCCCAATGTCTTTAGGCCAAAAAGCATCTTTAGCATGAAATATTGAAATTCAAGAAGAAACCTATAATCTTTGTATATAAAAAATTATTATGCTCTTCTAGAATCCTACACTGAAAGCCTTTGTGGTCTTCACAAATAGTACAAAACATATATTCCATCTTCCTCATCCACGTGTGGAGTATCTTTCTCATGTTCCTTGCCCCTAACTTCCGAATTAGATAAGAAACTCCTCACCTTTTCTTAGCTTCCATTTTTGGCCATTATATATCTTTAGTGGCTTTCCTCATTCACATGTCCATCTTAAATTTAACAAGCCAACCTCACTTTAATTTTCAATGTAAAACATTCTTCTAAATTTTGTGCTTAAGGAAGTATATCGCATTTTTCTATCACTATCTTCTCATACAAGAAATAAGTGTCCATCCTCAAGTTTTTTAGATAAAATATCATAATCCAAGCAAATGGGTGCATCCTTTGATGATACCGCCGGCTCGTTTGCCGCCATCACTTCATATAAAGCGCACAGATGCATATAAAGTACAACTTCCCAACCAAGAGAATTCGTGCTTATATATAAACATATATGAGATAAATTAGATAATAACACAATCTGTAAGTTAATATTAGACACATGCTTCAGTGTACATTATGAGTTTCTCTGGAGGTGCCAACAGAAGCACAACCACATAACCAATAGAAATTCTCCTACCTAACAGATGATCCCGGAGGGTACATCTCCATCACCATCTTGGTCCAAGATGTTGCATTACTCTCTAAAAGGTTCCTTCCCAACTGGTTCCCATCCACTGTAACAAAAACACTGCCATTTTTGCTTGAAGCAGGTTGTCTTTACTTGATCATTATAAAGTTAAGAGAAGTAGAACAACAAAGCCATTAGATAGCATCCAGATTCAACTAAAACAGTATTCCACAGTCTCAAATATCAAGTAAGAAAATAGTAAATGAATTTACTTCTGTTTTTTTCTTCCTAATAATGACAAACCAAATGAAAATGGAAACCAGTGCTTACTTTGAGGTCGTTAATGTCTTTCTAAATAATCCATCTGTCCTGTTAGCAGCCCTCATTGCATCAAGAACATAGCTAACAATAGAATATAGAAAATCAGACAAATACAAGCACTTCTAGACTGCGGTTATTGCAATAAAATTATCTTCGTAAATCATTTGCATTTATGATTTACCCAGTAGAGGAACACGCTGTCAGGAAATATTGACCCAACGTAGCGACAAACAAGGATACATATAATGCTGTGTACCTGTTCAAGAGAGAGAGAGAGAGAGAGAGAGAGAGAACAGTAAGGACTGAAACAATTCAAACCAGTCATCAACAGAGAAATTCCGCAACATAAACTAAGATGCTTAGCAAAAAAGTGAAAATTGATAATCCCAAGTCTTTGTTAAGGCTTACACAAGAAAAAGGATTAAAAAACAATTCAAATCAGTCATCAACTGAGAATTTGTGAACTTAAAAAAGATGTCACGTGAAAATTGTTTCGCCCTAGCCTTTGTTACAGTCTTGGAAGATGTTTCAGACAAACAGACGAAAGAGATAGACGTACATACCATGGTTCTCGTTTCGTTTTCTCTATCAAATCCCCATCGATGATGAAGAGAACACCAGCGTAGATCAGATGAAGCATCACCAACGCCAATTTCAGACACATGGAAGATCTCCGAGCTAAAACCCCACAACCCCAAAACATCAAAATTGTATATGAAAATCAAACATTGGCCAAGAACGAAAGTGAGAAATAGGGGAGTGGGAGGAGGAGGAGGAGGAGGAGGAAAAAGTGTATACCAGGGTCAGAAAGACAGGGAAAGCAGTGGAAGCATCGGTCGGCGACGCAATTCCAGGAGTTGCGTAGTCCCACCATCGTCATCGACCCAACCACAGACCGGACAACACTTGCATTCTCACAATTCTAAGCAAAATTTGTCAGAAAGAAAGTGTTCGTCCGGATGATCATGAAGCGGAAATATTGTTCTTTTGAATTTGTATCGAGAAAGAAAAACCGGGGAGAAAGATGGGAAAAAGAAAGAGAGAGAGAGAGAGAGAGAGAGAGAGAGAGTAGCAGTTCGAGACCGGCGGATGTGCGGCTCAGGAGAAGCGTGAGCATTTAGGGTTTAGGGTTCGATCGTTGGACATGAGCACGAGACATGCGGGACTTTGGGTGCGACGTGGTGGGATTAGGTGTAAGCTTCCTAGTGGGTTCCATATAACCTTGTTTAAATTTAATATTTGTAATTGTATTATATTATTTAAAATATTAATTAAGTAAATTAAGAATACAAGAACTTTTTAATATATTATATGATTGTGAATAAAATTATGTATATTATAATATTATTTTATATTATTATTTAGTTAAAGTAGAATGAAGTATGAGATACATCTAAATAATTATTATAATTATTGGATAAAAAAAATAATTTGAATGATAAAACTAATAATTTCAGAAAAAATAAGTGAGATAAATAATTTTATAAATAATGAACTAAGAATTAATAATTGTCTTCCTACTAGGATTACTTGTCTTATAATAATATTTATTTATTTATATATTACAATTTAATTAATCAAACATGATTATAAAGTATAGAGTTGTGTACAATTGTACGTACATGACGATTAGGAAGTAAATTGGAACTGAGACTGTAGGTTGCCTAAGCCAGTCTGAACTCGCTATTGTAATAGTTCGATCTAAATCTGTTCAAGATTCGAACTCACCCGACTCCATATGCATATGAATTGTACCCAAGCCATGATTTAAGAACCCAAAGTATAGCCTAAGATAGACCCAAACCCAAAACCTGTCCCATTGGCTTGAAAATAAAATAAAAAAGCATTTAAACTACCAACGGTCGGCCTAGCCCCAAGCTTGCCCCGCAGCCCGACTTTGCTGTATTTTTTTATTTTATTGTATATAAAAAATATACAATAAATAGATAATAGTAGGGAAAATGATGATTATTATAGTTTGTTTATAAATAAATAAGAAACAGGTAGTGAGCGTTGAGGATGGAAGTTTCTTTCAGCCTGTGAATTGCAAAAATCTATGGTTAATAAGTAAAGGTTTCTAAAGTTACCGCATTTCACGTGGTGAAAGAAAATTTTTGGACCCTGTTTAAACTTTTTGACTTCCAACCATGTTAATTTTTTCTTTTAAAAAAAATAATTTATCATATAAATTATGGTATGCATTGCCATTTTAATAAGTCCAAATCAATCTCCATGTATCATGTGACGTGGCTGTGCGAATTTCATAATTTAGCACAAATAAATTAATAATTTAAATTTTATATTATTTATTTTTGTTATTAATAAATTTTTTACCACTGAGATAATTCAAGATAATTTTTAAAATTACGTCAAAAGATAAAAGAAACAAATTAAAAAATAGATAAAAATAAATAAAAATATGAAGATTTAGCCGAAACAGGGCCTTTATTTGCCCTTCATGGTCCGCTAAGCACGGCCCTCCATCCCTAAACAAAGGATGTGAAGCTAAGGAAAACTTCCAATCCCGCCATCTCTTCCTCTTCCTTTCCCCTTCCCCTTCCCCTTCCCCTTCCCCTATGACAGAAACAGACAAAAAGAGAAACAGAGAGAGAGAGAGAGAGAGAGAGAGAGAGAGAGAGAGAGAGAGAGGAGGGTTATGGAAGAAGAGATGAGAGTTAGCAGTTAGCAGTTAGCAGTTAGCAGTTAGCAGCACACCCACGTAACTTTCTCTCTCGATCTGACCGTTAATTCCCTCTCCCATCCTGAGCCCTTGGATCAACATTGTTTCTTTCTCTTTCTTTCTTTCTTTGGTTCCTTGTTAAACGTAAACGCCCCATTTTTGATTATTGGTTTGGCCGGTTTGGTAGAAATAGAAATTGTAAGGAAAGAATTGCAGGAAGGTAAAAAAAAAAAACATGGACGCCACACGGCGGGTGGTGTGCAACCCGGAGTTGTTTAACCCGGTTCTTACAATGGGAATGCAGGTATCCTTCATTCTGGTGGTATCCCATTTCTTTCAACTTGTGTTGAAACCATTAGGCCAGCCTGGACCCGTTGCCCAGATTCTCGTAAGTACGTATTCAAAACACACACATCAATGTCAATATCAATATCTATATCTTTTTCATATTTCCATAAGCTTTTTTGTTTTATATGTATTATTAAAAAATAAACAACATTTTTGAAATTTAGCTCAACAGGATTTACGGGGGACTTACCTTTGTTTCGTTTGTTGCAGTCTGGATTTGTGCTAGGTCCCTCGGGGATAACACGAATAGCATCTATAAAGAAGATATTCTTTCAGGACTTGGCCGGAGATTACTACGAAACCCTAGCACTCTTCTCCCGGATAATTATCATGTTTCTAATCGGACTGGAAACGGACGTACCTTTCTTGGTTCGCAATCTCCGGCCGGCTACCATCATCGCCGGCGGCGGTTGCATAATGTGCACCATCTTAGCAGCCGCAATCACCCCCTTCGTTTACCCCCAGACCGCCGCTCAGGGCCCAATGGTGATAATGGCTTTAATGCTCGCCGTCATCCTATCCAACTCCGGCTCCCCTATCGCGATCCGCCTCGCAGCCGAATTGAAGTTCGCCGCCACCGATTTTGGCCGCCTGGCGATCTCTTCTTCCCTCATCTCCGAAACGTATTCCGTTCTTCTCCTGGTCGTGAGCACCCGCAGCAAGCACGGATGGCGGTTCGCAACCTGGGTTTTGTACGGCTGCCTGGCCCTAACCGTTGTCGGAGCGGTCATAATTCTCAACTTGTACTTGGCGAATTGGCTGAATCGAAGGCACCGAGACCAGAAAACCCTGAAAAACGCGGAGGCGTTCGGGATTTTGTCGGTGGTGGTGGCGACGGCGATGGCCATTGAAATGATGGGGTTCAACAGCATCGTTGCTTGTTTTCTGATCGGATCCATGTTTCCGAAAGGAGGGAAAACGGGGCGGACGTTGCTGCCGAAGCTGAATTACTCGGTTCACAACTTCATATTCCCAGTTTATTTGGGATACATGGGGTTCCAAGCGGACATAACCGCCGTGAACAGCTTCGCCAACTTCGGCGTTATCGTGGTCATTATTCTGTTGAGCCTCGGCGGCAAGATCGGCGGCACCCTTGTTGCTTGCTACTACCTGAAGATCCCCATGAATGAGGCCGTCCTCTTCGCTTTCCTGATGAACGTCAAAGGCTGTGTCGATCTTGTAACCATATCTATCGGCCTCCAGAACAAAGTAAGTTTTAGTTATCAAGTAACGCTATTTAATTAAGCCTATAAAACAGATCTTGACATGATTAATTCGCATGCTTGGATTGATCCGCGCAGGTGATTACGAGTCAACCTTTTTACAGTTTGATGCTGGCAGCTATAGTGATTAATACACTGATCGTAGGGGCAGTTATATCTTTCATTGTGAGAAAAGAGAGAGAAACACTTGGTTACAGGCACGTCGCCCTGGAATGGCAAGATCCAGAAATGGAGCTAAGAATGCTGGCCTGCGTACACAGCCCTCGCCACGTCCCAACCATCGTCGCCCTCATCGCCGCACTCAGAGGGTCCGAAATGGGCCCCATCACCCCCTACCTCATACACCTCATCGAGCTCCCGGAGAAAACCAGGACCAATCTCATGTATCACCAGCGAGAAGACGACGAGCTCAGCGACGAGGACAACTATGGCGGCAACGACGTAGCAGAGATCAACGACGCGGTCGACGCCTTTGCCGCCGACGCGGGAGTGGTGGTTCACCAGCTAAAAGCCGTGTCGCCTTTCCCGAACATGTACTCCGACGTGTGCGACCGCGCGGAGGACGTGCGCGCGTCGATCGTGCTTCTCCACTTCCACAAGCACCGGCGGATCGACGGGAAGATGGAGACCGGGAAGGAAGGGATAAGGGCGACGAATCAGAAGGTGCTCCGGCACGCGAAGTGCTCGATCGGGATTCTGGTGGACAGAGGGCTGACGGCGGGGATGTCTAGGGATTCGGGGGCGGAGTCGTTGCAGCATGTGGCGACGTTGTTCTTCGGGGGACCGGACGACCGGGAGGCGCTGGGATTTAGCCGGCGGCTCTGCATGCATCACCACATAAACCTGACCATCATCAGGTTCCTGCCGGCGTCGGCCAGGAACAGCAACGTAGGGGTCAATGTCGCGCACAAGGAGGAAGATGTTTTGATGGCCATTTCGGATCATGAGAGGGAGAGTGAATCGGACACTGCCATCTTGACAGAGTTCTACAACAGGTGTGTTTAACAACAGAGAAATGTTGAAAAATACTTTGAACACACAAATTCAACTACAATATTGACATAAAAGAAAAAACATACCCAACCGACAAAACAAAAATATTAATAAATTTTTATATTTAAGATTCTTAATCTTTATTTAACGTATGTATTTAATTGGTCATCGAAAATCTATATATGTAACACAACTGTTACGTATATTGGACTCTGACTATTTATTTAAATTGAAATTCGTAAGGTTTGTAGATTTAAACAGATAATCATAATTCCCAATTTGCTGCTTTGTCAAATTTTATGGATGTAATTGTTAGAACAACTTTTTAAAAATTCTATTTTTTATAATTAAAATAATCTTAAATACAAGACACAAACAATAATAAATTTATAAAAATAATACAAAGATAAAAAGATATTGTCTGTGAAATTGTGAGGCGTGTTGAACACTGCACTAAAGTTGATAATCTTCCCTACGTAAATGTTCAAACGGAGTGTACCAACTCTAAGGTACAACCTAATTGCTCACAAGCGTTCTTCGTCCAGTGCTCACATCTACTAAGAAAATATGAACGAATCACAAATTAAAATTACCCACAATATATAAAATACTCAAATAGTATTATAGAACACTTTTTCTTTCTTCATATATTTCACCTTTTTTTTCTCACCTCAGTAAATCTTAGAAACCTTCGCTATTTATAGAAAAAAAATATAATAGAATATGATTAATACCAATAAATATAATTAATTTTGTAACGGAATATTAATAACAAAAATAATAAACACAATGAATAGAATATTAAAAGCGACCTATTTAAATTTGTAATAGACGTAAATAATTATTTGTAATAAAACTTATTAAATAATAATAATAATAATATTTTATTTTTATTAAAATTCTTCAACAGTAATATTACTAAAAAAATGTTAGGTGGGCAGTGGAAACACATATTTGGATACACTTATTTCAAATGAAATAGGTCCCAAACAATCATATAACTCACATTATATAAGAAGAGTGATGTGTCGGATCTATGCTTAAATGTGTGCACGAAGAAAAAATATTAGGCATATACCATGAAAATAAATTGCATCTTGGAAAATTATTTATTTATTTATTTTTAGTAAATCTTTTTATACTTTAATAAATAAGAATTACTTTTTCGGTTCGTCTCATCGAGATAATCTAATAAAGTAGAAACTTATATCTTTTTTTTTTTAAAGTTCAAAAAAGATAAAAATTAAGCAAAACTTCAAAAATTTATCCCAAACCTGACCATTGTACAAGACCAATACAAGCTTATGAGATTTCATATTTTGTGTTACTTAAAAATGCTACAACTATTGAATTAGTACTGTCTAGCATCAATTCTCCATTTGAATATCAGTGATTCATTGTAAATTGTTAAACTTTAATTTCATTCAAGGAACGAACGTTCATGTCAACATTGCTTTTAGCTCTTGCATTTCACAACTCTTTAAGAAACCAATCAAACCACTTGCACCTACCTAAACGTTCCTCCACAGAGTTTAGGAGCTTTTTCACTCATTGCAGTAGCATTCTCAATGTTTCCACTTCCTCTTGCATTCAATGTTTTGGCTCATGGGAACCTTGAGATTGTCACACCTACATAAAATTGTACAGTTTCTCTATTTACTGAGAAAATTTACACATTCGATCTAGTTAAGTATGCACCAAGTTTGAATCTAGACTATTTACTATACTTTTCCATAAAATTCTACGCAAAAAGATTGGGTGTATATATATTGACAATTATTGAAAGTTTTGTATTTACAGGATAGTCTAGTAATGGCTTGAAGTTGTTCTCAACTAACTAAGATGTTCTTCCTCTTATCGATTGTAACTCCTTGGTTGCTGATTGTTAGGTATGCGGCATCGGGTCTGGTGGGATACGTAGAGAAGTACGTAGAAAACGGGGCAGAGACTGCATCCGCTTTGAGAGAAGTGGCTGACATGTACTCGTTGTTTATAGTCGGGAGGGGTGGGCGAGGGCATTCGCCCTTGACCACCGGAATGAGTGATTGGGAGGAGTGTCCTGAGCTTGGTACGGTCGGAGATCTCCTGGCTTCTTCGGATTTCAACATCAGCGGTTCAGTTTTGGTCATTCAACAACACAGAATTTCAAGGAGTGAAGATGATGAACGGTAGTATTATTAACCAAATTACCAAAGGCATCATCATCGATCTTCAGCTGCACTTCATCATGGCCAGTGAAACATGCACAATCCTACTTTTCAATTGTCTCAGTCAGCCCATTTTACTTATTAGTCTCTTCAAATGTCTATATCAATCCTTAATTTGTTCAAATTCGTTAAAAAAAAGGGCAGAAAATTGCGAAAATTGGTATTTGCGCAATGCGTGACCTATTGTTTATGCTGACGCGTGGCAATTTCTGTCAATTTTTCTATCGGATTTGGACGAGCAGCTGACATTGATACTTTCAGTTGAAGTGTGAAGTTTTGATTGACACAATTGAGAGGTAAAGGTGTAAAGTGGGACAAGAAGTAAAGTGTATATACAGAAGTGGTAAATGTAATTTAACCAAAGAAGAAAGCTTGTGATGAAACACCACAAAA
>JAULJZ010002997.1:0-17071 GCA_032270985.1 Heliamphora pulchella | reverse complement strand
GGTAGAGGGAACCAAATTAAAATGAATTCAAAATTTTTCTCATCATAATTAACGATTTTTTAATTATGTGATTCTCATGATTAAAATGAATTTCAACCCACTCGCTTCAATACTCAAAGAAAATAAACTTATGAGACCAAATTTTGTTGACTAGAAATGTAACTTGGATATAACTTTAACTACAAATGGTATTCTTTTAATACCAGAAAATGTGTTTATTTCTAAAAAGGTTCTTCCTTTGGACCGAAAGGTATGAAGAAGAAAAAGGTTCAGAAATAGGAAGACACAGTTTTCAAGGTAGTTAGTGAACCACGAACTGGTGTGAAAAAGTCGAAAGGAAGATGCTTTCACTACAACCAGACCCGACACTAGAAAAATCTATGTCTAATATTTCTCATAAAGCATAACAAACAGGGTAATTTTTGTTCACAGGTTGTGGAAACATGTTTAGCGGTGTTATCTACTGGTACTTGGTGTGTAGATACGGGAGCCACTAATAATGTCTGTAATTCATTACAGGGGTTCCAGAAAATTTGACAACTTAGTGATAGAGAGATTTACATGCATATGGGTAATAATACAAAGGCAACAGCAGTTGTAGTAGGAGATGTCACTTTCAATTTTGGTAGAGATCGGATTTTAATATCGAGAGATTGTCTTTATATACCTGCCATTAGAAGTAACTTAGTTTTCATTTTTGGATTGGCTAAAGACGGATATTTGGTTTATTTTAACAACTCTGTGGTTATTAAGTATAATAAACGAGTTATCTGTTCTGATACATTGGTTGATGATCTTAATAATATTACTCCAATATCTCCTACACTGCAACTGACTAAAACGAATAATACATCTATATTACCATTTAAGAGAAAGTTTCTTTTTTTAATGAACTAAACGTTTTTTTGGTACTTACGCTTAAGTCATATTAATCTAAAAAGAATAAATAGACTGGTAGCAGATAGACCTTTGAATTCATTGGAAGTGGAGGCACTTTCAGTCTGTAAATCTTGCTTAGAGGGTAAGATAACCAAGAGGCCCTTTTCGGCCAAAAGCTATAGAGCTAAAGAACCGTTGGAGCTAGTTCATTCTTATGTGTGTAGTCCTATAACAATCCGAGCTAGAGGTGATTTTGGGTATTTTGATTGTTTCATTAATGACTACTCAAGGTATGGATACAATTACCTGATGCATCGTAAATCTGAATACTTTAAGAAATTCAAAGAATTCAATGCGGAGGCAGAGAAGCGTCTGGGTAAAAGTATCAAATCAATACGATCCGACCATGGTAGAGAATACCACTTTGGAGAGTTTAAGGACTACTTGTCATCAGAGGAAATTACATCCCAGTTGACTGCACATGGCACTCCACAGTAGAATGGTGTAGCAGAAAGAAGGAATATGACTCTTATAGAGATGATAAGGTCAATGATGAGTTATTCAAGTTTACCTGCTTCGTTTTGGGGAATCACTTTAGAGACAGCGGCTTAAATTCTGAACAAGGTACCTTCTAAGTCAGTACCCTCTACTACCATAGAATTATGGACCGGGCGTAAGCCTAGTCTGAAACACATTCGGATTTGGGAGTGTCCAACACATATACTGAAAGGGAACGCGGGTAAGTTAGAACCGAGGACAGAAGTCTATTTCATTGTGGGGTATCCCAAGAGAATGAAGGGTGGTCTATTTTATAATCCTAAGGATCAGAAGGTTATTGTTAGCACCAATGCCCGATTCTTGAAAAAAGATTATATTATGGATCACAGGCCCAATAGCAAAATTGTTCTAAAAAAAACTGAGAGAAAATACCAATAGAACGGAAGAGGAATCACAAGTCACTGATATTCCATTACCTCGTCGTAGTGGGAGGATTATCGGGACATGTGTAAATCAAGAACAGGGTGCTGATGCACAGGGTTCAGATTCTACACAGCCTGTTACTGCTAGTACACGGACACAGGTAGTGCCTCGTCGTAGTGGGAGGATTGTTCATCAACCTGACCGGTATATGTTCTTGGGAGAGTCTTTTGACAGGATCCCGACAGAACTAGATACTGAGCACTGTAACTATAATGAAGCACTATAAGACAAAGATGCAGATATTTGACAAAGGGCTATGAATTCAGAGATAGAATCTATATATTCCAATCAGGTCTGAAAACTTGTAGAACCACCCAAAAGGATAAAACCCATTAGATGCAAGTGGATCTACTAGAAAAAGAGAGGAGCAGATGGGAAGGTTGAAACCTTCAAAGCTAGACTTATTTCTAAAGGATTCACTCAGAAAGAAGGGATCGACTATGAGGAAACCTTTTCACCAGTAGCCATGCTTAAGTCTATCCGGATTCTCTTATCCATTACCACACATTTCGATTACGAAATCTGACAAATGAACGTCAAGACAGTTTTCCTTAACGGAAGTCTTGACGAGTGTATCTATATGATACAACAAGATGGATTCATTACAAAGGGTCAGCAGCACATGTTGTGCAAGCTTAAGACATCCATTTATGGACTTAAGCAGGCATCGAGATTTTAGAACACTTGGTTTGATCAAGCTATAAAGTCTTATAGTTTTGATCAAAGTCCGGATGAGTTCTGTGTGTACAAGAAGTGTGACGGAAGCGTGGTGAACTTTTCAGTACTTTATGTAGACGATATCTTGCTCGTCGGAAACGATGTGGAGGCATTATTTACGGTTAAAGTATGGTTATCTTGGCAGTTCGATATGAAGGACTTTGGAGAAGTCAGTCACATCCTTGGAATCAAGCTTGTGCGAGATTGAAACAAAGAATGTTGAGCTTACCACAAGCAAAGTATATCGATGATATCCTTACTTGTTTTAGCATGCAGGATTCCAAGAAAGGGTTTCTCCCTTTCAGGCATAGAATCACTCTATCCAAGGATCAGTGTCCTAAGACACATGATGAGATAGAGAAGATGAAGGCGGTTCCTTATGCTTCGGCAGTAGGAAGCCTCATGTATGCTATGCTTTGCACTAGACCCGACATCTGCTTTGCCGTTGGCATGGTTAGCAGATATCAGTCTAACCCAGGACAGGAGCATTGGATTGCGGTAAAGAATATAATCAAGTACCTGAAAAGGACTGCGAATTATATGTTGGTTTATCAAGCAGACAGTCTATTACCTTTGGGGTGCACAAAATTAGATTTTCAGTCTGACAGGAATTTTTGTAAATCTACCTCAAGATATGTGTTTACCTTAAGAGGGGGAGCTATAAGTTGGAGGAGTATCAACCAGTCCTGCATTGCGGATTCCACCATGGAGGCCGAGTACGTCGCAGCTTCGGAAGCAGCCAAGAAGGCTATTTGGCTCACGAACTTCTTGTTAGATCTAGATGTGATACCTTCAGATCAGTCGGTTATTACACTTTACTAGGACAATAGCGGAGCAGTTACAAACTCAAAGGAGCCAAGGGACCATAAGAAAGGTAAGCACATTGAGCGTAAGTATCACCTGATACGAGAAATTATAGAGAGAGGTGATGTTGCTGTGACCAAGATTGCATCAGAAAATAACCTTGCAGATCCTTTTACTAAGAGCATACCGGCTAAGACTTTTGATAGACATGTAGAGGGCATGGAAGTCAGATGCATAGCAGTATGGTTTTGAATATAAGTGGAGATTGTTATGGTTAATATACTGAAAGTCATGTTTTTAGTATTTAATTTTATTTTAATAAAATTAATTTTCTATTTTATGAGAATCTTTATGAGCAATGTATGTATATCATTTTTTTATTATGCATAGATATCCAATATTCTGGATAGTATTTAATCTGATGTGTAGAATACGGCTTACACACAGAAGATCAAATTTTAAGTTCTTGCAGAATATAAGTTTTATGTTCACAGTTTAGATGAAAATAGACTTACCATTGGAACGACCGTGGTATAGAATTTTAGTTGGCCTGTCTTAGTTACGGGGAACAGATAATAGCGTCGTCTATTGTTCTGACTCTCTATACCAGTACACTTTGTATGTATTGAACGGGATATTTGGGGTAATTAATTTTATACTAACTATATAAATTAATTCGCACCCCAAGGTTATTATGAATAGTGTTTATCCTCTTAATCTTAAAATAATTATTGATTTGTATATATTTAATATTCGTTATTTTGATTCATTAGAGGGTGCGATCTTATATGGGTCTATATTTGCTGTGAGTTGGATAGCAGTATTATTTATACGAAAAATATTAATTATTAATGAAATTTACGTCCTGAAGATCGGGATTGACGATACCCCCTTAAGGATGCTTATAAGTTTTAACAAGGCCAAACCCTATCGGTGGATTTAATTATTCGGCGGTCAAATAAATTAAGCAAAAGGTCTTAAGAAATATCAAGATGCCGATTAAATTAAATTATCAGTAATTAAGTTTAATTGGCGGGTATCGAGAATCTTAACATGGAAAAAAATGGTAAGCATTTAATAATAAGAGCTCAATGCAAGAAGGTCTTGAGATTATGGGTCAGAGTGCAATTACAGTTCTTTAGTGGTGTGAACTGTAATTCAGTGTTTTATAGAAATTATAGAAACCTCTGCAAGTCTTTTCATAATTGCATAAACCGCTGATAGGTGTCTGTATTCTACTGAAAGTCAAATTCATAATTACTCTCCAAGTCCCTACTGTAACCCTATATACACGCAGGTAGGCTGAACCAGTTTGAGGATGATTTCACATCATTATTATTGTGATATTATTTTTGTTTTTCAAGACTTAAATATATCGGCATTCTGTCGGTATGAGTTCTCGAAAGATCGTAGCCGACACTACGTTCGAGGATCGCGTAAGGGAATACAGTAGAAGATCTGATTGGAGGTTCAACTCGGAATCAAGTCATAGTTGAAGAATGGATCGTCAAAAGGTATTCTTCTAAATTAAATTTGGCTGCACGGGTTTTATTTTGATCAATCTTCGTCAAAAATTTTATCTGGAGCCCATTTCGACGTTTGCCCGTCCAGTTAATTTTTTACCAAAAATCGTTTACAAAAATAATGATCTTGGTAGTTTTGCCTCCAACATGTGCCAATCGCTGATGCTGGGGATGCTAATGCTCCCCAAGGACCGATAGATGGGGTAAACTTCCTGCGTGAGATGGTAAGCTCCATCCGTCAGCCAACCGAGCCTACTAGAGGGAGAGAGAGAATAACCGAGCCGAGGGCGATTGTCGCGATGCGAGAATTTTAAAATCTCGATCCTTCTACCTTTGCTGGCGATCCCGATCCTAAGGTGGCCATAGAATGGCTGGAGCTTGTGACCAGAATTCTAGATACCCTTCAGATAGATGAGGAAGATCTAAGGATTACATTCGTCGCATTTCAGTTGAGAGAGGATGCTCATGAGTGGTGAAAGTTTGCTAGAACGGTTGTAGGAGGCACATGGGATGCGTTTACAAAGGTATTTCTAGAGAAGTATTTTCCCGAGTCCTTGAGAGATCTTTATCGTGGAGAGTTCTTTTCCCTCACCCGGGGGGCACTAAGTGTGGTGTAGTATGAGGCAAGGTTCACTAGCTTGTTTCGCTTTGCTCAGGACTGTATATATAATGATGATTTGTGCTCGAAGAGGTTTGAAAGGGGTTTGAGGCCTGTGATTAGGGAGCGGGTGGCAGGATTCAGATTACGCATTTTTGTAGATCTGGTGGAATCGGCAGTTGTTAAAGAGAAGACGCTGAACGAGACTCGTAGACCTAGGGAGGTCAGGGCATTGCAGAGTGGAGTAGATACTCAGTCAGGTGGATGTTCCAACAAGAGACAGAGGTTCTTTAGCCCTAGCCTGCGTCCCTCGAGGTCACAGCAGTAGTTTTCTATACCAGCACCTTTCATGGCTTCGTTAGGAAGGTAAGAGCAGAGAGAGATCATCTGTTATCGGTGCAGATGGCCTGGGCATTGAGTGACGAACTGTCTACAGAAAAGACAGTCTCAAAGTTTAGTGCAGGAGAGAGAACCGCCAGTTTGTTATGGATGTGGCCAGTCAGGACACATTCGTAGGAACTGCCCTCGGGGAGGGAGTGTACAGAGCACAGTTCAAGCACCAGTTGTTCCACTCATGCAGGAACAACAGATTTATTAGCAGACTGTGGCTCAGGCGTCTAGGATTGCCGACGAGAGTGCCTCAGTACAGTTAGTGCGACAGTCGACAGTCTACGGCTATGGTGGACAGGCTAGGGGAACGCAGGGCCGAGTGTACACTCTTCTAAATCCCAGTTCTTCCAAGGCACCGATCGTGTCTGATGCAGTCACTACATCAGTGATCAGAGGTACTCTCTTAATTTATAGATCATGGGCCAGTATTCTTATCGACACGGGAGCATCGCATTTTTTTATTTCATCTGCCTTTGCATCTACATTGGGGTTAGAGATAGACTCGTTGCGTAGTGCATTGTGTGTAGAGACTCCGATCGGTGGAAGTGTGGCGTTGGGTCAGGTTTGTAGATCCTGTGAGTTGGAGGTCGTCGGTCGCTGTTTAGAGTTTGATTTCATCATTCTAGATATGACCACGTTAGATATCATCTTAGGGATGGATTGGCTGATCACCTATCATGCCTTTATCGATTGCGATCAAAGGAGGGTATCGTTTTGTACACCTCAGGGTGATTGCTTTTATTTTGCGGCCGATCGGGCGAAGGTTTGGTATCCATGCCTGGTGTTAGTCGGAATCGAGGAAACCTGGGTTTCCTCTTTTCTGCGCTCATGTTGAATGAAGTAGTTGGGTTTCGAGGGGAGTTTCCCCTGTTGTTTGTGACTATCCAAATGTCTTTCCTGATGATCTGTTTCAGTTGCCACCGAGTCGTGAGATAGAATTTTCTATCAATCTCGTCCCGGGAGCTACTCCTATTTCTATGCCATCTTATCATTTTGCATCGACTGAGTTGCGAGAACTCAAGATACAACTTCATGAGTTGCTTGATAAGGGGTTTGTACGTCCGAGTACATCGCCGTGGGGAGCTCCAGGTCTGTTTACAAAGAAGAAGGATGGGACTTTGAGGTTATCTATTGACTATCAAAAATTGAACCAACTAACGGTAAAAAACAAGTATCCTATGCTGAAGATTGATGACTTATTTGACCAGCTAAAGAGTTTGAGTTATTTTTCGAAGATCGATTTGAGGTCAGGGTATCATCAGTTGAGGATTAGAGATGAGGACATAGCGAATACCACCTTTCGGACTCGTTATGGTCACTATGAGTTTTTGGTTATGCCGTTCGGTTTGACGAACGTTCCTGCGACATTCATGGGTTTGATGAACTATATCTTTCACCTGTATTTAGATAGTTTTGTGGTTGTGTTCGTGAATGATATTCTTATCTACTCACCTACGAGGGAGATGCATGAGGAACACCTATGCATTGTTCTATAGCTTTTGAGAGAGCATCGTTTGTATGCAAAGTTTGAGAAGTGTGAATTTTGGATGTTTAAGGTAAGATTTTTTGGACACGTGGTATCGAGGGATGGAGTATTAGCGGATTCTTCAAAAACTGACGTGGTGATGGATTGGGAACGATTGAAGAATGTGTTTGAGATCCGTAGCTTTTTGGGTTTGGCAGGTTACTACCGACGGTTCGTGAAAGACTTTTCTAGACTTACCACGCCGATGACGCGTCTTACGCGAAAGGGAGTCATGTTTGTTTGGAGTGAGTTATATGAGTTAGCATTTCAGGATTTAAAGAGGAGGTTGACTAGTGCACCAGTGTTAATTATTCTAGAACGAGATTTTGATTACACAGTATATTGTGACGCGTCACGTGATGATTTGGGTTGTTTTCTGATGCAAAAAGATAAGGTTGTGGCTTATGGATCCCAGCAATTGAAGACTCATGACAAAAATTATCAGACACATGATCTGGAGTTGGCAGTCGTGGTCTTTGCCTTAAAGGCATGGCAAGACTATCTTTATGATGAGCATTTTGAGATTTTTTTCGATCACAAGAGTTTGAAATACTTATTTTCACAGAAGGACCAGAACGTACACCAACAACGGTGGATGGAGTTTATGGAAGATTATGACTTTGAACTGCAGTACCATCTATAAAAGGCCAATGTTGTGGATAACGCTCTTAGCAGGAGATTTCATAGTTCGTTAGCTTCCATTGTCTTGCGAGAGTGGGACATGCTTGGAGAGGTTGGTGAGTTTGATCTATGTCTCAAGGAGACAAGGAAGGGTGCGACGTTGTTTTCTGTGGTTTCGCAACCTATGTTGGTTGCTGGTGTGCTGGAGGCTCAGTAGACAGATCAAGAGGCTCAGATGTTACGGGATCGTATTGCCAGTAGAAAGGACACCACTGGATGAGTTGTGAGTCTGGATCAGAGTTTGAGATTGGCAGGGATAGTGTTTGTACCAGAGTCGTGCTGTACTGAGGTATTACATGATTTTCATCATTCTCGTTTTGTAGTGCACCCAAGAGGCACCATGATGTATCATGATCTGCACCGTCAATTCTGATGGAAAGGAATGAAGAAGAATGTGATTCAGTTCGTTTCTTGGTGCCTTACTTGTCAACAGGTAAAAGCAGAACATCAGAGACCAGCGGGGTTGTTACAGCTGTTGTTAGTATCTGAATGGAAGTGAGAGAATATTACGATGGACTTTGTATCAAGACTTTCGAGATCGCTTAAGGCACATGACGCTGTTTGGATTGTAGTCGATAGGCTGATGAAATCTGCACACTTTCTTTCCACTCGTGTGAAGGATTCTGTGGATAAACTGAGTAGGTTGTATGTTAGTGAGATAGTTCGGTTACACGAATTACCTGTATCTATTATTTCTGACCGATACCTGCGCTTTACATCGCACTTTGGGTAGAGTCTTCAGGTGGATTTGGGAATAAGCTTGACGTTCAGCACTGCTTTTCATCCTCAGACGAAAGGTCAGTCGGAGAGGACCATACAGATCTTGGAGGATATGTTAAGAGCTTGTGTGTTTGATTTTTTGGGTTCTTGGGAGGATTACCTACCTTTACCAGAGTTTGTGTACAACAACAGTGATCAGTCCAGTACCGGGAAGGCACCTTTTGAGGCTTTGTACGATAGGCTGTGTAGATCGCCGGTGTGTTAGACAGATGTGGGAGAGCCGCAGTTTTGGGACCCGAGTTAGTGCGGGAGACGACAGAAAAGATCGTTGTGATTTGCCAACGTCTAGTGACGGCTCAGAGTCATCAGAAGAGCTATGCTGATTAGAGGAGGAGACCTTTGGAGTTTGAGGTCGGGGACCACGTGTTTTTGAAAGTCTCTCCATGCAGAGGTTTGATGAGGTTTAGCCGTGGCGAAAAGCTGTCGTTGCGTTTTATTGGGCCGTTTGAGATCCTTGAGAGGAATGGGGAGGTGGTGTACCATCTGGCTTTACCATCTTAGCTGGCATCTATGCACAATGTGTTTCATATTTTCATGCTACGAAAGTACGAGCTGGACCCGTCACATGTGTTGGATTGGGCTGAGTTACGGGTGGGTGAAGATGCTACTTATGAGGAGCGACCTGTGAAGGTTTTGGACACGAATGAGCAAGTATTGAGAGGGCAAATCATTGCATATGTCAAGGTTCTATGACTTCAACACAGAGTTGAGGAAGCGACGTGGGAGCTTGAGTCCGGAGTTCATACTAGATATCCAAAGTTGTTTGCTTCGTGACCTTGTAGTGAACTTCGGGGACGAAATTCCTTTAAGGGGGAGAGTTGTGAGACCCGATTCTTTTTCTTTTTCGTGTGTGTGTATATATATATATATATATATATATATATATATATGACGTGTTGATTTTTACTTCATCATAATAGAACAGTATGTGTATATATGTTTTACGCTTGTTTAGGTTTTGAAAAGGCATGTTTGGTTGGTTTGAGGCAGTAAAACCAATTTTCGTCGCAAGGGTTGTTTTCTCCACTATCCAGTCGACTGGATCAGGTGATCCAGTCGACTGGGTTGACAGTGTGTGGATCCAGTGGACTGGATAAAGGGATCCAGTTGACTGGGTTGGTCGATGGAGGTTTTTTGAAATTTTAGTAGCCTTTCTAGTCGACTGAATTGGGGGATCCAATCGATTAGATCCTTGTTTGGGCGTAGCCTATAAATATCTCGCCTTAGATATTTTGTTAGATATTTTCTTCTCTACACAAAAGCTCCACCTTCTCTCCAATTTTTCGGGGGACCTGGGCTTGGTTTTTTACGATCAGTCAGTGGATCCTTGCTATCCTCATCGAGTGCTTCGCATTTATCTGGACGAAGTCTCGTTTTGACAAAGTTCGATTTTCAAGGCATCGAGTTTTGACTCAACAAGCTAGGATCCTAAACTATCATGTCTTAGAGGGGTGTCACGTGAAATTGTATATGTTTTTTCTGTTTTAAAATGCATGAAAAGCTGTTTTAGGTGCTTAATCTCTGTTTGGTTGGACGAAATAGATTTTAAAGTGTTTTTGTTATTTATTCCATGTTGTTGGATGTGTGGATGTCCGCGATTTTTAAAAAGCTGATTTGAAAATGGAGGGATTTATGTAATGTCTTGAAAATCGCGTTTTGGAGGTTTGGAGCTAACCCTTGGGGTTGAGCTTTGATTTTAAACGTTTGGTTGAGATGTGAGTTCATTTCTATGGTTATGTAAACGATACGATGGTAGGTATGTGAATATTTAGTACATGACTATGTGCGTATTTATATCTGTTAAATCATACGAAAAATTGCATATTAGAGCAAGTGATTGTCCCGCAGTAAAAAACCACGAAGAATTGCACATTAGGGCAAGTGATTGTCCTACGATGAAAGATCGCGAAGAACTTGATGATTGGGTTAGTATTATCCTACGGTGAAAGACCGTAAAACAATACGACATGCATATGAACTTATTGTGTATGTTTACTATATTGTCAAACATTGTTAGATGTCGAGAGACGACAAAAAAACTTATGATTTTTGAGAAGTAAAACTATTTTCTTTTTGAGGCTCGTGTGAGTCGGAATATTCATATTATTCGTGTTAGCATATTTTGCTTCTAAATTTATGCTAGTCTGTTTCTTATTGGACTTCGGCTCATGGTGTAGGATTTGTGAAAACCTTTTTCAGGTGACGGTGATCATGGGTGTTGCTCTAGTGGAGCCCCAGGGCAGAAGGCTTTTGTTTAAAGTTTTCTTTTATTTTGTTTTGTTTTGAGATCATATACTCTCACATGTTTTGCCTGTTTATGGAGGCGCGTTTTATAAACCTTGAGGTGATATACTATGTATGTATGGAATAAAATGTATGTTGTTGGAAAAAAAAGAACCTTAGGTAACCTTTTTTATTCCAAATGGTGTGTTTTGGTTTTGGTTAAGTGTTTTACAAAAAAAAACCTTCTTTTCGAAAAATGTGGTTCGATGGGATTTTACATGACCTTGAGTTTTGGGGTGTGATATTTTTGTTTGTATTTAAAAGAAATAAAATATACAAAATAAAAAATTAATAGTATAATGATAATCATCATAATCATATTAAAGTTGAATATAAATTAGAAGGAGCAGAAAATATTTTGCATGGAAATATATTTTTTTAGAAAGCAAGATAATTCCATTCTATTTAGAAACTTTATGATTTTAGAAATAGCCACAAGATGACAAGCCATATAAATTCCTTTAGGGTTGGAAGAGAATCATTCTCATTTGATTGGAAAAAAACAGATGAAGGGACAGTTTGGAGTATTTACGATTAAGAAAAATAATCATGTATATAATAGAGAAGGCAAATAAATTTTTTTTCAAAGCAAATAATTAAATTTTCTACTAAATCAAAACCCAAAATCATTCTAAACAAAGAAAATATTTACCAAGAAAATATAGTTTTCTATAAAAAAAATCTCAATCAATTTATTTTTCTTATAAACAACCAAGGGTTTATCATTTTGTAGTGACGAAAATATGATATTCAATCAGTTTTCTTTTAAACAACCCAAAAAATTCTTTTTTTAACAAAAATAATAATAATCTTCTTAACAAGTTTGAAATTTACAAATGTAGATTGACGATGGAGACGATGAGACTTATGTTTTATTGGGGAGAGATGCGTCATCAATGACCAGGAGGGAGGTGTATGTTACGATACTGAACCAAAAGGATTTTACAATGTTCCTAGGAGAACTACGCTTGTTGAGCTAGAAGTAATGCTGTTGTCAAAAATGATTCCTTACGGTAGAAATTATCGTCTAAAATTCAAATGCAGGTTGCCTTAAAGACTAGTTCTTTCGGTTACAAAGTACAAGATCATGCTAATAACTGGCAATGATACGTTAAACACGATATTAGGATTTGTTGCGAGTACCCTCGAGAACTATCTACAATTTTACGTAGACATTAAAAGCATTGCAGTCGACCCGCAAACGTTCATGCATGGTTCTGGATCGTTCTTGCAACTTTTGATGCAACCAGGTGATGCGGCTGGTTCATATTTCGGAGAGGACTTCAGGGGATATAATCCAGTTACATACACCGAACCGAAGATGTCATTTCCATTGGAAATGTCAAACGTAGCCAATACCAGTGTCGTACATTCGGTAGCAAAAGTGCCAGATAGAGGGGAATCATCATCATTCATGGACATTTTGCTCCCTTCAAGTCCAACCATTGGGCAAGATGCAACCATGGCAGCAGCGAAGCAATTATAAGGTACATAGAGTCGTTGGATGACTACGAATTGAATGTCGACAACAGAGGTACGTTGTCGAACTCGGATGAAGACTTGGACACTTTGTTAATGTGTATCGATCAAGATGCTAATGTTGAGGATGACGAAGAGGACTTTGGCCACGTTAGAGAAGGGAGAAGTGATGGCACCGAAGTGGTTGGCCCTTCTGAGCTAAGTACTATGCAAGTGACAGCAACTGACATCCTATTCTTTCATAATATAAAGATGGGAAATGATAGATCCATTACTTCACGAGATTTTTACTCTTGTGGTAGGGTTTGGAATCCAAACATTGTAGGGACCCAGTCCTTTTTTATTTTCTAGAATTAATAAAAACGAGTTATAATATACGTGGTAGGAAACGGTTAAACATATAAATCGTGTGTAAGAATTAAAACTTGAGCATGCTAACGTTGGCTAATAATGATTGTATGTTGTATAGCGCATGAGAACAGTGTTGCGAGGTGTTTGGCTTACGTTGTGATCTAGCTTGGCATTCTTTGTTCGGCTTTTCACCCAGCGATGACCGCTCGAGCAGTGGGAAGCCTGCTCGAGCGAACGGGTGGTAGAGAGTACAAGTAAGTGGGGATCGCTCGAGCTGACTCTCGGCGAGCAAACTTTTTAAAGTCGTGCGTGGGCTCTTTTTCTCTCATTCTTTTCATTTCTCTCCCTCTCTAGAATAGAAGTGAGAGCTAGGGTTTGAGTTTGGGGGTTATTTGAAGCTTCTTGGCTTCTCTTGGTGAGACCTCACACATCCATCTCGATTGTTTGCCCGTAAGAGGCTCGAGCTAGACGTTGGGAGCTCTATCCTCGCCTTTCGGTTGGAGAATCTCATGACTAGAGCTTGTTGGGGCTTCTTCTTGTGGATCTAGCATCTCAAAGGTAGGAACTATGGCTCTCTTTGAATATTTGGATGATATGTGTTGTATTT
This sequence comes from Heliamphora pulchella, assembly GCA_032270985.1. Lineage (NCBI taxonomy): Eukaryota > Viridiplantae > Streptophyta > Magnoliopsida > Ericales > Sarraceniaceae > Heliamphora > Heliamphora pulchella. Next base: position 3,473 of record JAULJZ010002997.1, on the reverse strand, counting down.
TGATTTTATGAACTTAAAACCATGAAAATAGCATTTTCAAAGCCTTAGGTTAGGGTTTGAGGTCAATGAAGGTAAAATCTTGGATCTATAGATGATTTAACATGATTCTATCTTTATGTTGTTGTTGAACTCGGTTAGATTTGAAAAATGATGGGGTAGAGTTTGAAATTGAGCTTAAACCATGAAAATTGGGGGTTTGGGGGTTGAGGGACCCATATATTGAAATTAATGTGATTATTGGTCAAATTGAGGATTGTGATAACCTATTATATTTATATTTCATGAGTTATGTGGCACATGATAGTGTCGGGTATGAAAATTTTGGGTTTTTGATGAAAAATTGAGAAACGAAAGTAATGATATGGGTTGGGCGAGAGGAATCGAGTTGACGGTTGGACTCGTTTTGGTGATTAACAAAATGGAACAATTGAATAATTAAAGTACCGTGTGATGAAATCGAATGATTAAGTTTGGGCACGAGTTGCTCCTCGGTGAAAGACAGAAAACTTGCGCAATGTAAGGTAAGCCCTTTCTTCGGGTTAATTCTCATAAAAGTGCGCTCTTGGGCAGCCTGCCCATAGATATTTTTGAGAAAATTTGAAAATGTGTGCTCACCGTGTCGGGCTATAGAATGGGTGTTTATCCCTCGAACCTCGCGTGGACCGGTGGCGATAAATATGCCTGAGTTTATAGGCGCCATCCGGCTTTGGTACTATAATGAATTTATGAATAATTTGGGTTGGTAAAACCTTAATTTGATGAATGGATAAAATGATGGGATGCGAAGATGTGCTGAGTTGATTGAGAATGATAAAATAATTGAGTAAAATGGTTAATTTCACCGAAACTATAAAGCACTGAATATTAATTCTTTTATATAAACCTTAGTTATGTATTGGGAATTTGACTTGAGACAAACGATGTGATTTTTTATTTTTTATTAAACTTATGTGTGCATCCCTCATTACCATCTTCACATGTCATGCATATGTTCATTGTTAGTCATTTTCCTACGAGTTTCGGCTCATGTTGTTTAACAGCATTTCAGGTGATAGCGAAAAAAAGGTTTTGGACTGAGATGACGATCGCTGGACCTTTTTTGAGTAACTGATAGGCTTCCATATTCTTGGATAGTAGATTTTAGGAAATGAATTGTAAAGATATAATTCTTGTTTCTTTTTTGGAGTACTATGTTATAGACTGGAACACCCGTGTTGTAAGACATTAAGGTCGAATATTCATGTTGTGTATGCATGTGAGGACACTCCAGTCTCCAATGGGTTGAAGGTTTTAATATTAAAGTAATGTATCTTGATATTTAGTTTGAATCCGGGCTCTTGGGTTGACAGATGGTTGTTTTGTTCTCAAATGTATATTTTATTTCTCGTTTTTGCCTATTCACAATCATGTTCAAAAGAATGGAAAAAAGTGGTGATTTTTTTTTCAACTCATAGAAAATTTTATAGTTTTGGGCAGGGAATTCTCGGGTGTCTCACTGCTCGAGCGGTGAGGAGTCCGCTCGAGTGGACTCCGCTGGGTGGCTTTATTCGAAAATTGTTTTAAAATGGGTTTCCCTTGAACTATCTTTGGGGCTACCTTTTGGGGTATAAATTAACTATTTTGAAATCGGGGCATTACAAAAATGGATAAGCGCGGAAGCGTATGTTATTCAAAGATAAGAATGTCCTTTATACAGTTGTGAAGCTGCATCATATAAAAAAAACTGGCAATTTGAAATTGTGGATTTGAGGAAAGCAACTTGGGTAGTCCAATGTAAAAATGACTGCACTTCACGACTTCATGCGCGTAAAAAGAGTAGTCATAGTTACTTTGAGATAACTCAATATGCTGGTGATCATTACTACGTGTACGGGAGGATGAATAAGGACCACCGTAACCTAGATAATTGATTTAATGCTGCATCCATCACAGCCGATGTTGCGGTAAGATTAATAGCTTAGCATCTAATTTGTGTTGTTCGTCATACTTCAACTCTTCAACCATTTATAAATTTATTACACTTTTGCAGAAAAACCTAAAAATAGCCTTATCGACTATAATGACAACTGTTAACTCCATCCACAAGTACTAAATATCGTACAAGAATGCATAGTTGGTGAGGATGAAAGCGATCAAGACGGTGTTCGGGAACTGGGAAGGGTTCTATAGTAAGTTTCCGAAATACATGAATGTGTTGCAGACATTTATTCCTGGCACTGCCATGGAATAGAACTTAATTTACCCATCGAACGCCAACGTGGCGGCATTGAACTATGTGTTCTGAGTATTCAAGCCGTCCATTGATGGGTTCAGACACTGCCCACCTATCATATGTATAGATGGCACCCATCTTTACGGCAAGTACACCGAAAAAATGCTTATCATGACCAAAGTTGCTATAGATATGAAGATTTTTTCGCTGGTCTTCTCTGTTGTAGATGGGGAGAAGACTAAGAGTTGGTCCTGGTTTATGAACAGCCTGAGAAAGCATATTGTCTATGACAGGGAGGGGGTAACCTTGATCTCCGACGCCATGGTGCCATAAAAAATGCTATTGCTCAGTGTTAGGAGAACCCAACTATTAGACTAGTAGGGTATCACAGGTATTATATTCGGCACATACAAAGTAACTTAAATGAGAAGTCTAAGAACCAGGCCCTCAAATCGTTAGTTTGGGTCACTACTACGGAACATCAAGTGCGAAAGTTCAACAATTAGATTGAGGAGATAAAAAGTTTGAGCGAGCCAGCTTTCAACTGATTGAGGCGTATAGACCCTATAAAATGGACTCTTTCCCATGATGGTGGCCCTCATTGCGGGGTGACGACTACGAATCATGCTGGGGGTTTCAATGGCGTATTGAAAGGAGTTCAAAATATGCTCATCACGACTTGTGTGGATACAACTTTTCATTGCCTGGTTAAGTATTTCGATAGAAAGGAGAGTGGTACTGAGAACGATTACATGAATAATAAAATATATTCAGGTGATGTGCAAGAAAAGATCCTTAACAACCAAGCAATGGAGAATAGATATGCGTCGGTACCATTTGACAGGTAAACCCTATTTTTTTAGTTATTTGATATATATAGAGTTATAATAGTATAATTTATATGTCAATTGCCTTCAACTAACAAGAGTGGAGGGCGGTATGACGTTTTGATAGCGGTGAACTAAGGAAGAGGCTAAAACTGCCACGTAGTACAGATAGATAGCAGAACGTGTGATTGCAGTAAATATGAGATTTACCACTACACTTGCTCGTGCTAGGGTTAGTATACTGAAAATTATGTTTTTAGTATTTAATTTTATTTTAATAAAATTAATTTTTTATTTTATAAGATTTTTTATGAGTAATGTATGTGTATCATTTTTAATGTTATGCATGGATATCTGATATTTTGTATAGTATTTAATCTGGTGTGTAGAGTACGGCTTACACACAGAAGATCAGATTTTAGGTTCTTACAGAA
>JAULJZ010002996.1:0-40075 GCA_032270985.1 Heliamphora pulchella | reverse complement strand
TAGATCACTTAATGGCTTGCAATAACGACTGAAGTTAGAAGAGACATAAAAAAATGTAAAAAAAATAATAATAATAGCAAATCAATAGATTGTTTAGATGCCTAAATTAAATAATAACATCAGATCAATTAAAAAATGTGCAATTTTTACATCCTAATTGGTAATGATAATCAGAATAAATAACTCATCAACAAAAAAAATACACAATTAACACATCTTAAAAGTACTACCAACACAAATTAGTCAACTAAAACTAATTATTTTTTAAACACTCTTGATACAATTTAAACAAAATTAAAATGGTCACCCTTATTTGCTAGTGACAAACCCCAAGCACTTGCACTTCACATCAGATTCATCCAAGTGTTGCATTTATCAACAAACACAATCAAGATTCAAGAATATGATGAGTAGAACAGTTAGAAAATCAATATAATAAAAAGGAAGAATAAAAGAGTGCCAACCTCATCGATTCCAGAAGTACTCAAAGTCGATTTTAGACTTTTATGTACTCAATAGAGGGCTCTGTGAAGATCGGTTCATCAATTAAATGACTTTTATACACCAAATTAATAAAAAGAAACCAACAAACATTACATAGATTCAACAATATACCGGCATGGCAATAGGTTTTAATTATTAACACATCTTAAAGGTACTACCAGCACATATGACTCAACAAAAACCAATTATTTTTTAAACACTCTTGATACAATTTGAACAAAATTAAAATGGCCACCCTTATTTGCTAGTGACCAACCCCAAGCACTTGCACTTCACATCAAATTCATGTAAGTGTTGCACTTATCAAGAAACACAATCAAGATTCAAGAGTAGAATGAGTATAGTAATTAGAAAATCAATATAATAAAAAAGGAAGAATAAAAGAGTACCAACCTTATCGATTCCAGAAGTACCCAAAAGTCAATTTTGAACTTTCATGTACTCAATAGAGGGCTCTGTGAACATCGGTAACCCAATACCCCTCACGTAGTTGCAATATATTGAGACTCAAAAAAGAAAAAAAGGTATGAAAATTGAAAAATAATGGTAAAAAAACAAAACGATTTGATGAAAAATAAATATATGCAGCCACATGCAATAGGATAAATACGCAATAGCATTGAAAGGAAAAAAAACAAAAAGGAGAAACTGACTACAAATTGCTGTCACCAGGAGAGTATCACGACATTTCCTACACTTGTTGCAATAACATTATACTTTTTTAGTGCTTTCTTCACCAAATTCTTTAATTTTAATTACATTACACATATATAGGCTATGTACAGTATCAACAGCCAACTTTCCATATCAAGTAGGCTATAATCTGACTGGCTTGTTAGTGAGAAGATATGCTTTGAACATGCTTCAGATGTCCAATAGGATAATAACCTTAAAATTCCGAACGGGTCTGTCACTATAGCAGTACAAAAGGATTTGCGACAATATCAATTTTATATCTTACATCAAATTTATCATAACTGGACAAACTGCAAGTTACTATATTACCAACTTAATAATGATTCACCATGTCATCTCTTTAATAGGATAACAAAAGAAAAGTATAAAAGATCTACTACTACTAAAGAAATTAAAATAAAATTAATTCATGCATAATCATGGAGTTAAATACAGTCACTGAAGTAGATAATAAGAAAACTGGCATACTTCTCTAATTTATTATGGTTATATTCTTCAAAATAAATTTCAAGAATTAATTTCCTATTATGGGTATACACTCACTAAATCAATTTCCAAAATTAATTTCCAATAAGAGATCACTATGGTTCCTAAGAAATTTATAAAACTAAAATTTCACTCAAATATAACTAAATTGAGGCCACATAAAATTATAATATTGCTAGAAAACTCAGCAAAGCAAGAGAATACGAAGGTGGGAAATCTTTTTGGTTTGTTACTCACAAAAAAAATGAATACATGATATTGCTAGAAGAAATGAAGATTGAATATAGTAGCCCAACGATGCAAAGAAAAAAAGAAACAACATAGCTCCTAAATTGCTTTATCATGGCACATACCATAGAATTCAACCAAACACCCATATCAATTTTTTGGTCCATTATCACATCAAACTATAAAAGTGTGGCTTGGCCCAACAATAAGGATTATTATTAGTAGTGCAAATGCGAGTCACGGCCTCTTTATAAATAGTAAGGATTATCGTCAGTGGGTCATCCTCTTTATCACCCCAAGTTATATTGGATATTTTATCAACTAAATGCCTTTTATACACTAAATTGATAAAAAAAAACCAACAAACATTACATAGATTCAACAATATACCGACATGGCAATATGTTTTAATTATTAAGACATGCACAATTATATATGCTTTATATTCTTGTATACCAAAATCAAATAACAATTTCACCCCAATTATCAATTAAAGACACCCAACATTATGGGCAGCAATAACTGGGATAACAGATAGGTCATCTCATTTCAAAACATATAAGCTAAATCCAAAGAGAAATGATTAAATGTTTGCTCAAATCGCTAGTTCAACACATATATAGACAACATATTTTGGTTGCTATTCCTAGAGTTCATCTTCATTACAAAAAAAGATGGTAATAGAAAAAGAAGAGTCTGTGCATAAAAATAGGAGATAAAACAAATGGTGGGTACCATTTTCTTTCTCTGTTTTGCTGTTGCTTCATGGTGCCCCTAGATTATATGTACAGAAAATGAACAAAGTGAGAAGGGGTAAAAGGTGAAAAGACAAAAAAATGACATGACTCACTCCCCCCTCCCCCCAAAAAAGAACTAAGCACATACAGAGAGACCCAAAATTGACTTGCCCAACACTTTCTTATAAGGTATCATGATTCTAAGCACCAAACAAATGGCATCAAATCAACAAAATTGAATCAATGAGAAAGCAAGGTTGAAGACAAACTTACCCTGCATTGATATGCAATAACTTGACAATGGTAGCACTCCTCTTTTCGAAACTAAAAATTAGACACCCAAATTGGAAAGCCAAACTGAAAAAACAAAGGTATAACCTGGTTGATAACAAATATACTTGACAACAAAGAAGGAAAAATATCTATAGATATTTCTCAATGTTTCCTATAACAATATACCTGGCAATCACACTCTCTTATTTTTTTCAAATATTCATATTTGGGATATGAAAATTAATATAAATAAAAAATGCTGAAAATACTTGTAGGTACTAAACCTGTATTAGTAATAAAAGAAACGAAAAAAAAAAAAGAACCCTTCCAATATCCCTTTCCAGGAAACTACGCAGCCATACCTTACTCGTGCAAGAGCAGAGGCCAATGGCATGGAGGAGATGAAGAGCAAGGGCGACGAATAGAGAGAGAGAGAGATGTAAAAGGTAAAATGTACTGGAGAAAAACAAAAGAGAGCCTATTTCTTGAAGCAAAAGAGAGCTGTAGCTTCTATTGCTAAAGAAAAGAGGAAAAATCCAATAAATAGGAAATAAAAGAACACCATTACAACTTAAGCCAAACTCAGATAACTCACATATAGCAAATAACTCACATATAACAAATATCCCTCTATAAAAATACACAATACATGTTACAACTATTGTTGTTCTTTAGCACCACCTCCTCCTCTTCTTCTTCTTCTTCTTCTTCTTCTTCTATAAGCAAAACGCGGGAACAGAGCAACCAATCTCAAGTGGGTCTATGGTAAATCAAAAGACCCCGAAGTGAAAATCAAAATATATTCCTATTAACAATGCACTCATGCATCAATAGACAAAGAAAACTAACATTTTTCATAACAAAAAAAACCCTAAAACATAGATGAAAAACATGTAAATTTATTCCTATTTCCGCGTGATCCAAACTCTAAAAAGGCAAAAAACAAAAAACAAAGAACTCATACATCAATAGACAAAGAAGGCAAACAATCATCTTGATGGACTAAAAAGGCACAACTCACTTTAGGTGTTAGAACCATTCCAGAATTGGGTTGATAATCTATCTACTTATTTCCTTTCTGGGGGGTAATAGGTTTTAAAACATCAAAAGGGAGTCTAATTAGGTGAGATTGCTAGAACCTTTCTGATAACACTTCTTTGTAGGGACATTGCTTTCATTGCACTCAAAATGGAAGGCGAGTGAGGTAGGCTCTAGTAATTGGGCCTTAAATGTAGAAGCACATTTTTTTCCTTGAAGTGGTGGTAAAAATCTCTCAAATAGCCAAGATCTCAAGTTAATCATGTTTTCCCTAGGAAATCATTCCCATTGATATTTCAAATCCCAACTTCATATTCATATGAGGGGAATAAATTTCTTCCTTCTAATCTTTAGGGTGTAATGAGCCAGTAAACTGTCAATTATAAAAAGGTTTAACATTCTTCTCTTCCTAGCCATGCACAATCTCCACTTCATTCTTTCGTTACTAAGTAGCCTGCTAATTCTATTTCAACCAACAACATCAACCTACAGTGGTGAACACCCATGTCTAGTTAACTAAAGCACAACGGTATTTTTCTTTCTCCACACATCCCCAAAAAATAATTATAGATTAAATCTAATAAATAATTAATTTGAACACCAACCACAATCAAGAACATTAAAACATTGCCTCAGACAATATTCGGGCCTTAAAGGAAAACTAAGTTTTAGAAGGTAGGACAATAAAATGAGATATTGTCTGCGACGTTATGCCGCCAAGCTCAGCCACGCTCATCTCCGCCTCAGACAACATTCCCACCGTTGGATTGATAGAAACAATAATAGCCTTTGGATCATATATAAGCGTCCCATCCAACCAATGTGAATTGTAATATACAACCTATATGAATAATGTGAATATCATAGGAGCTTAATTCCTGCAGTGTTCCTATTTTTTGTTTTTTCCTTAGTCTGCAACCTTTGGCTAATGTTTTTTGTTTTTATTATAACTCTAAAAATGTATCCATGCTTCATTATTGTGCCTAAACTTAGCACAACAATTAAACTTCTCTAGATGACAGACAATTGCGGCACAACAACGACATAGCTAAGTTAATAAACAAAATATAATATATAAAATATAAAATATAAAATATAGATATTCAAAAAAGAAAAATATAAAATATAGATACTCTACTCTTAAGAGGGTCAAAAATGAAAAATATAAAATATAGATATTCATTCACATCTATACCTGAACGAATACCAAATCTATACTTTTATACCAAAACCAAGAAAACTAAACAATTAAGAGAAGAAAAAATATTTTTAAAAGCAAAAATCCAGCTAAAGAAAAACTTCAAATGAAATTCCATTGAATGACAATTTGGTTTTAGAAAATAACAAAAAACTGGAGTCCAAACATTCTAGAATGTAGATGGAAGTAATTCTTAGATAGGAACCAAGGCATGAAAACGTAATATAATAGGCAAGATGTCATCAAATCACCATGGCTACTATGCCAAAAAATAAAAAATAAAAATTAAAAATAATGTAAATTCTAGTTAATAACAAATAATAAATAAATGTGAATATCATAAAAGCTTAATTCCTGCAATGTTTATGTTTTTTGTTTTTTCCTTTCACATTATATTTTTTTATTATAACTCTGAAACGGGGCTATTAATAATCCTGCAATTAATCCCATGCGATCTTTAGTTGTGTTCAAAAACAAAAAAAAGCTAACAAATCAAATAATCCGTGTTCATCATGGAACTCGGAGAGACATATTTGAGTGACACGGAAAAAAAAAAACTACCAAACATTGCCAAAGTACTTCCAACACAATTTAGCATCAACGCTCCAAACATTGCGACATGATAAATTTCACATGTGGTGTTTGGCGTTGATGCAACGAGCGGTGGTGTCATGCCGAACATTCACAACCTTCTACTTCCGAAGAAGACTGGTGGCTCATCAAAGCCCTCTGCTGACGACGACAATTGAAGTATGAAAGATCATCATCCCTTCAATGCGAAGTTTCTCATTTTCGAATTAGAGTTCTTAGGTTCAATTTAACGTTCAGGAATTGAGTCAGGCTTTCCTCGTCTTTTTGCTGTTTTGGTAGTACAATTAGTGTCTAGAGTTTGGTTGTTAGTGTGAATATCAATCAATATTCTATCTTCCTAACAGATGCAATCACATTGATGAATGAATTGAGTGAATGAATGTTATTCTTCGCTGCTTTTATCATCAGTTTCGATTCTTGTTTTCGCCTTGGAACTTGCAAATTATGTTTTTTGTGTGCTGGTTTATTTCACAGTTGTGTTCTTCATATCTTGATGTTGGATTCAGTTTGATTGGTTACATTGATTTAAAATACATAAGCAATAGCAGATTGTTAGTTTTTGATGTAAAAGTTTTGTTCAGAAATGTAAAAATAACACATTTGGCAATGTTTGACAGTAAAAATTATTAATTTGGGACTGATTCTGTCATTGAATTGTCTTTTATTTTTTTTAGATTTGATTAAAATGAACATCTGGGAAGTAACTGATGGGTTTGGACCATGTAACTGATTTTATTGCTGGGATGAGCGAATTATTGATTTATTATTTACTATGGCTGGAGCATACTAATGGGTGCAGGTGAGTTGGACGTGATTGTTATCCAATTGTTTTACCAAGAATATGGGGATAAATGGATGGGTTAAAACAGTAGCTTTGAATTTGTATGCAAATAGATGTTGGGAAAAAAAAATTGGAGATGTGTTACTATGATTGGTTGATAAACTCTAAGTAGTTAAAGTTTTAACATATGTTTTTTTATTTGTGAGTGTTTGAAAAGTATGTTAATTTTTAACTAAAATTAATTATTTATAACAAAAATTATAAAACCAACACAAAAACACCACAAAAAAAAAAAACAGGTGTTTTGAGTTCAACAAATCAAACCAGGTTGTAATGCGTCCAATACTCATTATTTTTACCTAGAATTATTCATCTGATCCAACTTCAAATTAAACACAACAACAAATTCAAAGTAATAATTTCACACACCAGCAAATACAAAACCAACTTTAAATTGAACACACACAAAAAAAAACAAAGTAACAAAGTAACAATTCAACACAACAACGGATACAAAGTAACAATACAAAGTAACAATTTCACACAACATTTGACATCTCATATAAACAATAAAGAGTGAACATTTTCAAAAATTTTTTGGAAAACAAAATGGTTAAAAGCATGTGTATTTTTTGCATATACTTTTTTGTAAGCAAAAAAGCAAACACTTAGTAAGCATAAAAATCAAAGAATGGATTACGAAGCACTGAGAGGATAGAAAATTAAAAATTATGAGACAGAAAATTAAAAATCAAACCCAGGAGAGAGATGTCAGAAACGTATGGATTTGATCTTAATAAAGAAAAAGAAGCCATTCTTCTAGCGCCTCAGTTTTTTCCCATTCTAATCAGACTTCACATTACACCATGATGCTACAATTTAGAGAAAATCAAAAACCCTAGCTCTACAAGGAATGGAAATCAGAGGAAAGCTCAAAGCTCAAACTCAGAGAAAATCAGAGACTGAATGAGATTGTTAGCTTCTTACCAACGGTGGCGAACTACGACGGTGGTAGTTGGAGTTTGACGATGGAGATGGGCGATGACGATGGAGATGAGCGATGACGATGGCGGTGCGGCGGCAGCGGCCACAGTACGACGACGACGACGATGGTGGGAGGTTGGCGACGGAGGTGGGCGATGATGATGGCAGTGCAGCGGCAGCGGCGATAGTACGACGACGACGACGATGGGTGGGGAGGACAGCGATGGAAATTAAGAGAGGGGGAGAGAGGCGCTAACAGAGAGAAGAGGAAAATTAAGAGAGGGGGAGAGAGGCTCTGACAGAGAGCATAGAGGGGGAAAGAGGCGCGGTGCGGCAGCTGCGATGAAAGTACGACGACGACGCCGATGGGTTGCGAGGACGGCGATGGAAATTAAGAGACAGGGAGAGAGGCGTTGACAGAGAGAAGAGGGAAATTAAGAGAGGGGGAGAGAGGCACTGATAGAGAGGCACTGCGCGAGGTGGCGCTGTTCTTCTGGTGGACCAGCATTCGAAGAAGTGTGGTGGTTCTAGAGGAGCGGCAATGCTATTGGGTTTATTCGAAGTCGGTGGTGGTTCTGAACAGAGGAATTGAGAAGAGCACGAGTTACGCTTTGAGTGTTTGGGCAAGAACCCATGGATCAAAATTATCGAGATTGAGAAGAACGGTGGGCGGGAACTCAAGCAAAGCTAAACTGTTGGATTAAAAATGAAAGCAATTTTGACCGTTGAAACTTAGTTTGTGTCTACACATTTTGAAAAAACTGACTTGATTTATTATATAGATTTTTTTGTCACGTTCTCATCTCAAATTTTTAGGTTTTGACTTGACCTATTAATTTGTGATTTTCTCTCAATAAAAATAATTTTAAAATCTTGACTCGACTTTTTAATTATTTTTATCCCGTTTTCTTCCTGAATTCTTAGATCTTTACTTGATATTTGAATTGTTGTTTGTTTGTGCTCCTTTAGGTCTTGACTCGACCTTTGGGATTTCTTTTGCCAAATGTTAGTAGCTGCACCATGTTAGTATCCACATTATGCAACAGGGTCTACATAGTGCATCTCTTGCATTTGCCCCAAAATTATATTTTGGTCTGATTTCTAGCAAAGGGTACGTAGACAACTCGACGAAAGTTCGCGTACGACTACCATCATATGAATGCTTGTGTGTTTTGTACCTAAAGATTGATGGTTCGGTCAAATGGATGTTGTTTTTGGATTTTTGACATAACTCGCATCACACGTTGCTGCGCAAGTTGTGTCAAAGAGAGGAAACTGTAGACACCCCGATTTGATCCCGCCGAATCTTAGGCTTAACCAGGTGCGTCCAATGATGAAAATCGAGAGGAATGAAGTTTTTGAACAATCGTCGAAAAGCAATTCAAATCTAGTACTTCATGAAATCAAACCATATAATCATAGCTTTTGAATCTTGAGGCCACAATCTTTGAACCTCGCGACCTAGTTGTTCTTTGGCTCAAGTTGTTGAGGCCACAACCTTTGAACCTTGCAACTGCTCCCTTGAATGTAGCGACCGCAACATTAATCTCTTAGAAATCCTAAAAAATCTCATGGTCGCAATGTTCAAATTCATAGTCACAACCTTCAAAGGTGGTGATCGCAATCTTTTTTAGCACAGTCTGAGCTCCAGAACGTGCCGGCACCTCATTGGTTGGCACTTTTTATTTAAATGTACCTTCGTTACAATTTTCAGAGAGAGGAAAGACGATTGATGTACGTTGACACTCTGCCTTACTACTGACCCATACCCCGACCCGTATTACTACCTGATATATTTTGATTATTGGAATTGTATTGCTACTTTAGGGTCGAGTAGACGATCACTGCATTCTATGGTTTGAGGATATGCCTGAATCATCACGTCTCAGGTACCCTCGTTAGAACCCAGATACTTCTCTCTCCACTCTAGGGTCGAATAGACGATCACTGCATTCTATGGTTTGAGGATATGCCCGAATCATCACGTCTCAGGTACCCTCGTTAGAACCCTGATACTTCTCTCTCTCCACATTTTCTACACCCGTGGAGTGGTCGAGTTAATTTCAATATTTCAATTTCAAACTTGTATGCTTTACCCTTGACACTAGTTATTAATAGGTTCAACTGTTTTAGTTACCTTGTTTACAAGCTAGATTGTTAGTGTTTAAATATGTAATTGAATTGAGAACATGCTTAATTCTAAAGGATTTGATTAATTTTTATTATAGTATTAATTAAAATAGGTTCAATTGTACTCTGTTCATATCGCGTACTTATCCATAGTACATTGTTTCTTTAAATTTAGCAATACAGTGCAAAATACCTTGTGGTCGCAACAATCAATTTAGCCTCATTTTTTATTGCGCCTGCAACATTCAAATGTTACAGCTGCAACCTTTTTTCATTTTCAGTAACTTAATTTCACTGTAACAGTATTTTGTCGATAGTTTGTGATGCCCAGTATGCAGTCAGTATTATTTCTCAGAGCCTTACTATTTTGTTTACCTTATATTATGTTTACCATAGTTTAATTTTGACATTATTAGGGTTTATTAATTTCTTTTAATAATTTTATTATTTGTTTATTGCATGCGATTTTCATCATGTATCCTTTAGTATATAGATCTAGCATGATTAGGAATTAGGCTTTCTTTTATACTTTGTTATGTATTTAAATTCTTAGAATATGTATTTTTTTACTTGATTTTACTTGTTCTCTCTTTTTCTGCATCTTATTTATTTGCATACATTTGAGAAATCCAATTAAGAACTAATAATGATTAATAGAGACCAACCTCACGGTTGGGCAAACGCAATATATAATACCTTTTTCGATTCGTACCTTATCCCTTGAACCAATGTTTTCTCTAGTTAAACATTTTAAACATCAGTGGCTCTTTTTTATTTTTTTGATTTTTCTCAAAAATCAAGTGGTGACTCCAATTTTCAATAAAAAGGATTTTCAAAATCTTTTGATTTTTAAGATGGTAACAGTTTTCAACTTAATTCTTGAATTCTCTATTTTGGAACAAAACTCAAAATTTAGGCGCCACATAAGTCAACCTAGGGACTTCTGTAGTTCTAATGCTAGTTTTCAATAGTCACATCCTCCTAGAGATGGACAAGACATAACTCATCTAGATTATATTCTAATACAAAAAATTCTTTGCGTGGGAATATGACAAAATCCCAGGACTCTCGAGAAAACTAGAGGAACATAGGCTTCCCATAATGGAAGGCTTCAAACCTTTCAAGCAGCCACTAAGGAGAACGTCAAATGAAGTCACACTGTTGATAAATGAAGAGTTTAAATGCCTCTTAAAAGCTGGGTTGGTAAGAACAACAAGGTACATCAAATGGCTTTCGAATATAGTCACTGTAATTAAGAAGAATGGAAAGATTCGAATTTGTATAAATTTTAGAAATTTGAATCTAGCCACTTCAAATGATGTGTACGCTGTGCTAGTGGCAGATCTATTAGTCAATGGAGCAACAAAACATAAAGTAATGTCATTTTTGGCTAGCCATTTCAGGCTACAATCAAATCCTTATAGAAGAAGAAGATACTACCAAAATGACCTTCAAGTGTTAGGGAACTCTTGGTTCTTATAAGTGGATTGTCATGCCTTCAATATGAAAAATACCAGAGCAACACATCAGCACTCCATGAATATTATTTTTCATGACATGTTAGGTCATTTTATGGAAATTTATATCGATTATGTGGTAATCAAATCTGATTCATTCGAATAACACAATATGAATCTAAAAAAAGGCATTTGAGTGCATGAGGAGATATGAGCTTAAGATGAATCTTTTCAAATGCGTATTTGGGGTGTTAGTTGGGAATCTTCTTGGTTTCTTGGTACGTACACTGAAGGGGAATTGAAGTGAATAAGAATAAAGCCAAAGCAATTCTAGAAGCACAACCCTAACCTGTAAAAAGGATCTACAACGTTTTTTAGGAAAAATTAATTTTCTTAAAAAGTTTATTTTTAAACTGGCAAGGAGGGTACAATTCTTTTCATAATTTTTGAAACTAAAGAAGGTAGAAGATTCTAGATGGGATTCCCAGCATTATTAGGATTTTGAGGCAATAAAAAGGTATCTCATTAACCCTCACGTCCTTACACCACCCATTAGAGGTAAAGCGATGGAGCTTTACATTTCGACCTTCGATCATTCATTTGGGAGTTTAGTAGTTCAAACTAATGAGTCGGGAAATGAAAACGCGATATAGTACCTCAGCAAACAAATGAATCCTATCGAATGCAGATACACGCTTGTTGAGAAATTGTATCTTGTTTAATTTATACTTCTCTTTAATAAAGCCTAAGATACTGTATAGTGCCTGTATTGGTGCATTTGGTTTGCAAATAGATCTAATTAAGTATTTACTCTCTTGGACCTTTTTAGGAGGCCGAATTGGTAAATGATATTTGGATTTGATGGCATTCACTTTTATTAGTCCTAGGCAACCCAAGAAAAGGGTGAATTGGATTTTAAAAACTATTTTAACTATTTTAAAAATCTTTTAGAAAATTTTTTAATTTCACACAACAAATAAAGCAATAAACACAGATAGAAAATAGTGAAATTAAAGAAGTAAGAAAAAAAAATTAGAACTTGACACCAGAGATTTATAGTGGCTCGGTTTCTTCCAAACTTATACCCACTTCTCAAGACTCCTATTGAGAATATACACTATAAACGAATACTTCACAAATGCAATCAAAAATCTTTACAAATTGAAGATATTTTACAAACACATTCTATTTTTCTAAACACTATTCAACTGATCACTTTAAGAAGTGCAACACATTCTCTTAATGGCTATAAAGGTGACTCACCCTTTCACTTACAATAAATAAAGTTGAGAATTTGATAATATCACTCACATTCACTCCTTATAAAAATTTGGTAATTAATATATAAGGAAGTGAGTGATTTTAGGGCTTGAAGAGTTCAAAGCTTTGAATGAACTTGAGAGTTGGAGAACGTTTAATGCATTTGGATAATCAATGAATTAGCTTTTTTTTAAAGCTCTAAAATTAATTCCTTTTAGGCAATTAATACTCTCAAAATGTTACTGTTGAACCAGTGCTCTTTTTGAAATATGTCACAGGTGTCGACACAAAGTATCTTGGTGTCGACGCAGACTGGTCTTAGCTTTTGTTATTGGATAATAGTATTGACTTAAGTTTCATGAGGTGTCGACTATACTTTTGGTTTTTCAGCTTCTGCACCTAGGTGTCGACTCAGACTAAATCTGGTGTCAACTCTTTGATTTCTTCAGTTCTTTGGGTTGAAGCTTGGTGTCAACACATATCAGAGAGGTGTTAACTCAATGTTTCATATCTTTTGTGGTGTCAACTCATGTCTGTGTTGGTATCGACCCATTCAAAAGACTTTAGCTACTGAAATTTTGGTGTCAATGCATATTTGCGGTGGTGTCAACCCAACCAAAAAACTTTGGCTACTAGAATTTTGGTGTTGACACATATCTGTGTTGGTGTCGACCCAAAGTTCTGGTTCTCCAGAGGATCGCTTGGTGTCGACTCATTTGTTCTCTGATGTTAACACAAGATGAGAGGTATCTGAAGAGTTACTTGGTGTCGACTCATGCAATCTTTGGTGTAGACATAAGGTGATCAGTGTCTGGGGGTTACTTACTGTCGACATTATGAGCACTGGTGTTGACATACATTGAGTATTGCCCATATAGTGACTTGGTGTCGACTTAGCTGATCTTTGGCGTCGACACAGTTATTAGAAGGTTTGGAAGTTACTTGGTGTCGACTCATGTATGCATTGGTGTCGACACAAGTTGATTTTCGTCAATGGTGGTTAAATGTTGACCCATGTATATATTGGTGTTGACTCATCTTGATCTTCGGGCCTTGACTTGGTGTCGACTCCTCTTGATCTTCGGGTCTTGACTTGGTATTGACTCAACCATTTGCTGGTGTCGGCTTAACTTGTATTTTGGTACAATACTAAGGGTGTCGACCCAATTGATCACTGATGTCATCTCAACCTGTTTTCCTAAAAATACTCAAGCAAAACGTTAGTAGTGTCAACTCTAAATCTTAATGGTGTCGACACTTGAGTTTATCAAGCAGGGTCTGCCTGTAAGTGTCGACTCAAAGGCTAATTGGTGTCGACCCAGAAGTTTTATTTCAGAATACTAAGTGTCAACCCATTTAGCGTGAAGTGTTGTCTTAATTAAATAGCATAAGGTATCGACTCATAAGCGTATACTGTCAACTCAACCTTTTTGTAAAATATTTTATTTCTTATCTTTTTAAACTTAAATAGAAATTTCCTTTTAATAAAAAAATAATCAAAATTCATATAAAATGCTATTGGACTAACAACTTTGCAATACATTCCCCATAAGGTGATGAAGGAGCATGCTCTAGCAGATTTTCTTGTTGATCATCCTTGTTTAGATATCAGTGCGATATTGGGTGTCTAACGCATTCTCAGCTCGTAACAATAAATTTTCAAACCTATTTCTTATTCTTACAGAGTAAAATAGAAGTCATTTTTAAAATTAGGTATGGCTATTATACCATTTCAAATTAAACTTTGTTTTTCCTAGTATTTTAATACCTTACTCAAAATTAAAACTTTATTTTCAAAATCAAAATTGCTAGGTGGCGACTCCAACTTTTTTGGAATCAAGACCTAGGTCTATTTGTTAAGCTCGCTTTTATTTCGTCCCATTTAAACTAAGATATTCATACCCATTTTCATAAAAACAGCGTCTAATGGTAAAAAATTTATGCGCCATAGTTCGGCAACTGCTGTTTAAGTCTGTGAGCTCACACTTTCAGTATTCTTAGTAGGAAATCAAGTTACAATAATAAATAACTCAGTTAGAGTTTAGAACAATAACCCCTTTAAATAGGCTGTTTAAAACAAGGAACTAAGGCTAAAATGCATAACTAGTCGGTCGCTTTTCGTTCGGATGGAATTAACCACCATCCAGACGTCCTTCAACAAACCCAAAAAATATCTTACTGCCCAATTCCGTCTGGACAGCTTGAGACCCTGTTCGGACAGTTTTTCTCTGCAACAAACCCTTTGCATTCTGCCTTGTTTTGTTTGGACTGCCCAAGGTCCCGTCTGAATGATTTCCGAAGGAATTTTTCCTTCATTCTCAACAATAAATGCCTTCTATATGTAATTTATATGGATTCGATCACGGCAACCAATCGTATAACACTGTACAAAATCCCTTAGACCATTGTTTTTTTTTTCCTTTTTACTAATATCTTTTAACACAATGAAGAAAGTCAGGTATATAATCAACTATATCATAAAGCAACATAGAACAAAGAATTATGGGAAGGAAAAACAGTAGAGAAAGTAGAATTAACTATCAAGAGTCTTCATGATTATTTAGTGGTCTTATGTGCTGGAATTATAACAAAACTTATGGCTTAATATACATCAACATCTAGTGGACTAGGGGAAAAAGAACGAAATGTGCTCAAAGAGGGGGAAAAAAAACACAAAGAAAAAGGCCAAACTTGAAGAAAAATTAAGGAGAAAATCGATCTTTAATATCTCGATTAACTAGGTAAATCTAAATGCAGGAAATGTCGTCAAATTTATGGTTTTTAGCCATCAATCATAGTGGCAGCTCAATGTGGGGTGACTAGGCTTCAACCACAAGAGGTGGGTATTTTGGGAATTCCTTGACGTTGCAGCTCCACCAACACACTGTCGAGAGAGGGTGGTTTTAGGCCGAGAGGAGGCGGCAGCCATGGCTTCGATAAAACATCTCCAATAGCTGAATCAATGCTCTCTTTTGACTGCCAAACAACACCGAACAGATGAAGTTTTTATATAAAAATCTCGCCAAAAAATATGTCATTTTGTTATTCTTCTATTTCCCACTAAAATATCGTTATAGAGGTTCTTAATTTTTTAAAATACCCCCGGTACATCATTGCAAATGGAGTTGTTTTTTTATAAAGTGACGTTTGGTTGACCGGATTGATGATAAGTGAACATATAATTTCACATAATATATAGTTTTATAAGATTAATAAATGAATTATTAATACAACCTTATCTTAAGCGTTATATATCTCACATTTGTGAGACTGATTAATACCTTTAAACAAGAAAAATATAATTTCAAAAAAAAATGTAAACTAATCTTACATTTAATTTGATTAATTAAATATACCCTAAAAATTTTATTTGTACACCACTCTCTAATACGAAAATATAGCAAGGTTTGACCATTTGCTTCATAAAAGAAATCTATCACCATACATAACAAGAAAAAATATATAAGAATTATATTTAACGTAAACATTTGCATAACATAAATATTTATCCAACATAAATATATTTAATTAAGTAGCCTAGATTAATGCTTAATTTTATTATTTTTAATAATATAATAGCATAGCTAACTTAAAAGTGACATAAATTTAATATTTAATATATTTTATAATGAATTAATATAGACTAATTTTACCTCTTGTTTTATAATATATATGGAATTTGAATTAGTGAATAAAGATTTTTTTTTAAAAAAAACAAGAGATAAAAATTAATTATAAAATCTGTATCTATTCGATATTGTTTGGTACTTGTCAGTATAGTACAAAAACTTTACTACAAAATAGTAAGTATCGACCCATACTAGGTGATATGGCATAATATTTACAACTATAGGCTAATTAGGTGACCGTCACTTCGACTTCAATGTAATCTAAAATTTATATAAAAAAATTATAATATATACAATTATCTGTCATATTTGAAAATAATTCCCATTGACAAAGTTTAGAAAATATTATATATTAGATTCAATAAATATTTTTATGATATAAATTATTGTACTAAACGTTAAATATAATTCTTATTGACAAATTAAGTTTAAAAATATATATTATTTTTTTGCAAATAAAATAATTTATGTCAAATTAAAATTAATAAAATTCTATGTTAGATCGAATATATTACGATAAAAAGTTAAATAAATTTATTTATTTGGTAGAAGTGTAAATTGAATATTATAAGAATTAGTATAATAATTTTATTTTTTAATTTTTTAACTTTTTGATTTTTTATCAAATAAAATATATAATTTTTTCGTATTTTTTTCTAAAAAAACAAAAAAATCCAATTAGCGTGTTAATCAATGTCTTGGGGTGGGGGAGAGAAAGAGAAAGATGAGAGAGAGAGAGAGAGAGAGAGAGAAATGGTAAGAGAGGGAATTGAGAGAATCTCACCGGGTGAAAATCGGAGGGACGGTGGGGTCCTGCCTGGGATCTCTGTCTGGTTGGAAAGCCAACGCTGGGGTTTACTCTGTACATGGGGTGGTGTGATAGGAATCCAGGGACCAGTGGTGGCGCTGGAAATCTCTGCATTATTAAATTACATATTTTAAATTTTAAATTTTAAATTTTAAATTTATAATTATTAATTTTGTTATTAATTACAAACCCAAGTAATCCAAGACCTTCTACCAAAAAGGCATGCATGCTTGTACCATGCATCGTAGGGGCTCCGATGGAGTAAAGGACACACCCATAAGAATGAGTACATAACTTGCATTTAAAGAACAGCTCGTTGCTATATCTGCGAGCTGAGCTCATCGAGAACTCCTATTCCAATTTGCTATTCCACAAAGGTACAATAGTGTATAGGTTGCTATGTCTTCAATGGAATGATAATAAATTCGATAATAAAGATATATGTAAGAGTTGAGTCCATCAAGAACACAACAGTATGTTATCTTTCGAAAATGTATATATAACAGCGTATACGTTGCTATGTCTTCAATGTGCTCGACTATAAATTCGATCATAAAAATATATTCGGGAGGTAAGCTCATCGAAAGCATAACATCGTGCTATCCATCAAAGGTACAAGAATGCATTGTCCCTCAAAAGGACAACCCGCACACCAATTTAAAAAATAAAAAGAAAATACAATATTACCGGCGATGCGAGTGGTGGTGGAAAGTAGGGCGTTCCTTGTGTGATAGGATTTGGGTGTACCTGAAACCAACAGAACATGCAATTTCAGAGAGAGAGAGAGAGAGAGAGAAAGAGAGAGTTTAGGGTTGCTGGAAACTATGCTATCTAGGTGGGTGTTCAATTTCAGAGAGTTTTGGGTTGGGTATTTGAAATAATTTATTTATTTTAAAAATTCAGTTATTCAGAGATCAGAAGCCAAATGATCAAACAGTCTTAAAAAAATGAATGGTAAATGTGATTTTGAGAAAAAAAAAATTACGTAAGTGTGAGTCAATCATGACTATTAAAATTCAAGGAGCACTGCACGATGAACAGTTTCAAATTATAAGAATATGTCCGAAATTGAACCCTTCAAAAAGGGACAACACCCAATCGAGAGAGAAGCGAGAAAAAAAAATATTAGGTGTTTTGAAACCACATCGTCTAGTTCATCACACCCATATTTTCATGTGATGGTTATCGATAATTTCTGTTTGAGACAAATTTTCAGTTTTTTTTCCTTTATTTTTGAACTTTTAGACTTTTTTAGCTTTTGGATAAAGTTTTCACTTTTTGGTATTATCTCAACCAAAAGAACTGAAAAAGAAAAAATTCTAATTAAAAAGATGAACTTGTTTTGCTAAAATTAAAAATAAACAACATAAAATATGTTTTACTGTCCTATTTTAACTTATTTTTATCTTTTTGATATTCTACACATATATTAATAATTTTTATTATTAAAGACAAAAAAATAAACATAATAAAATAAGCAAAAATTAACTATAATCCCAAAGGGGACCTAAATAGAAGAAGTTTTAGGGCCTGCTTGGATTAGTTTTTAAGTTGACTTTTTTACATAAAAACTGGCTTTTAAGCTGTATTGTTTGGTTTTAAAAAAAAAAAAGCTAACTCACTTTTTTCTCATTTGTTAATCTAAGGATAAAAGCCAATATATTCCAAACACTCTAACTTTTTTTCAAACAAAATTACTGTAATACTCTTATATTTTAGACATTAATTTCATTAAAAAAACAAAAAAGCAAAAGAAACTACTATAAAAAATTATCCCAAACAATTTAACTTTTTTATTTTATTTTATTTTTTTTAAATTAAACCTCTTTAAAGTAAAATTTTTTAAACATTCCAAACAGATATTATTCTCATATTATCTTAATAATTACTCAAGGAGATAGAGGGAGATTGATAAATTACTCTTTGGGGGTGTGGGTGCCAAAATGGAGCGTCTTGCGGTGGTCTTGGTGGAGGAGGATGTGGGGTTGGTGCCCATGCAGCTTCCACTGCCGGTGGCCGGATTAGGTATTTTGGCCACATGTGCATTAACAACTGATCGGTAGACCGATGACCCCAAACATGTAAAGGTCTAAAATGTTGCAAGGGTACGGTCATGGGAGGGAAACCCATGGTGGGAGCAACCCAAGGGTTCACATTCTTATTGCTTCCACCACCAGCGGCGCCGCCACACATTTGCCGTCTCCGGCTCCTGCTCGCCGTCTCAGCTCTCCGAGCTTGCAAGTGCTTCCGATGCAAACGATATTTCTGCATAGCCCAGAATTATTCATCAAAATCACAGCCCTCCACTTCTTAAAAAACTTAATTATGTCTCTCATTACTTTGCAACTGATGAAATCATTAAATAAAAATTAGTAGATCTTTGCTAGATACTCAAAAAGCAACTTAAAATTTTATTCAGAATTGAAATGGAAAAATGAGATTAACATTATGACTTATATATACTACTAAGCTTCAATTTAAAGCATACATTCTTGATCGGCGCATGCATATGTAGTAACTTTTACACTTTATTTTTGGCAAGATTTGAACTCCTTACTTTCTATTTAGTACCATTAGGCGAAAGGCGACTTGGTCAAACCCACATTTTAGGAGCTTTATCAAAAACATTTTGATGAAATTGCTTTTGAGAAAACCAAAAGGAAAGAAATTAACTAAACTTAAGATATTATAGTTTATTATTTGGATATGTTGAATGTCAATATATTTATATATATACATCACACACACACACACACACACACACACACACACACACACACATATATATATATATATATATATATTGAGAGAGGGGAAATTTCGCACAGGGCCACCTGACGTACACATGGAATGTCGTACAGCGCCATAGATTACCTGGTCATGATGCTACACCTCAACTGTTCCCACCCGAGCTTACTAAGGGAGGTCCAAGCACCATAGCAAGGCTACCGAGCTTTTAGAAGCTTAGGCAGGCAAAGCTGAGCACCACTAGTGAGATCTAACCCCGAACTCCGAGGAGTGACTTACTCAAGATCCATATGAGGCGTCCAATAGATACAGGCAAGCAGAATGCACTGAGAGACTTCGAAAGCCGAATTCAAGGCTTGGTGCATGGTAATTAGTGCCCACGGTACCTTTATCAAGAGGTGATTCTCATGATAAGAGATCAGTGGTAGTTGACCCCATCCTAGGGTTAGGATGTCGGAGACTTGCAGTTGACCTAGTCTAAAATAGGTCTGGGTAGATATCTTGACATTACAAAAGAGACTTGCAGAAAGACATCAAAAGATGATAGTTGTGACAAGTCACTATCAGGATGACAGTTGTGTCTTACTTAGGGATAGGACAGCCCGACTTGCTCGGGCTGGGTCGAGTCAAACTCTAGAGGCAGGTCAAATATATTTTCTCTTATAGATAGCCAACAAACCAGAGAACAAAGGTATGCACTTTAATTTTTACAAGCGAAAACTCTGCCAAATTGTTCTCTCAAGCCTTTCTCTTTCTAAAGCTATGAGACCCTGACCCTTTTTTTTTAGTGTTTCTCGACACGCGTTTAGTGTTTCCGTTGCAGCATGTTTTTCAGATGTTGGAACCGTGTAATGTAAACTTTTTGAGCGGTTACAAACAATGAATGTATGGTTTAATTTGAGAGTGTGTTCTCGGGTTTGGCATTATGTTTGGTTGTTTATGGGTGTTTCACGTGACCCGGAGTTTGGGGCGTGACAAAAGTTTTGCCTGACTTCATCATCAGAAGGCCCACGGGTAATAGTCACCGACGGGTATTTCATCCACTTCTTGTGCAGATATGCGTGGACATGCCATAGACTATTCAGTCAGGTTGGACGGGTACTGTAGATCTCTAACGTAATCCTCTACATATATTCTTCTTTAACTAACAAATTATTATGGAAACCATCAAGAGACCTTTGGCTAAATAATACATGTATTACACTTTCAAATAAGAGGTATGAAGTTCAATTGTTCAAATGTACAAAGTGTAAGAGTGGTACGGTATGTATGTATTTATTTATCGATAAAAAAAAGTTATGATAGTTAGGAATCTTAAAGAGAGATGAATTAAGTTGAAAAGTTAAGCAATACAAGAACATTGAAATAAAAAATCGAAGAAAGAAAATGAATTCACAACTCACTAAACAGTTCCCATAAAATTAAAATAGTATGAGACAATATTTTTTTAACAACTTAGCTTTAAGTCAGTTTTTGGGTTTTAAGCTACTTTAAGTAAAAAAGTCAAAAATTCGTTTAGTTGGAAAACTAGTGACTTTTAAGCCACAAAAAAAGTTAAATATGTCGGATGTGAAATTTTAAGATTGCCCTTCAATTTAAATAAGATTTTAGCAAACAAAAAACTCAGAAAGCTAAAAAGCTAAAAATTCAAGGGGTAAAATTAAAAATTACTATCGAAAAAGCCAAAAAACCAAAAAAATAATAGGGTAAAAGCTGATAGTTGAAAAACAAAACATTTTATCTTTTTGAACTTTATGTTAAAAAGCCAAAAAGTTTAAAAAGTCAACTTTAAGTCGATTTTTCAAACGAGCACTAGAATCAAAAATGCTTTTGAAGGTTTCGTAGAAAATTAATGACCTATCCCACCACCTTTTAGCTAGATGCCCAACTAAAGGCGGGGGAAACCCTCATATAAATTAGTCTCAAAGTGTGACCTCCAGGGCACACAATTGAATGTGATTTATTTATTTTAAATTAAGTTTTTAAATTTATTTTCATGATAAATAATATTTTTCAAAAGAAAAAAAAAAGAGTAGGGAAAGTACTTGAAGATGACTAGCAATGTTATGGCGATTGAGGAAATCGATTCCCATTATCTCTAAAATCTTTGAAGGGACTGCTTTATCCACGCCCAGCAGCTCCACTGCTTGCACAAATCGCCTGTGCAGCTCTGGCGTCCAATCCACCTACACATTTGCAAACAGTTCTACGTTATTATGGTGAAATGAACACTGATTTTTGTTTGAGATGTCTAAAAATTTGATTTTTAAAAACAATTACTTTTTTTTTTTTAAAAGAGAGAAATCAGTGGATGACTATTCTAACACATTTTATTTATAAGTTTTAACATAGTTACAATAATCTTACGATTCACAATATTTAGTTTAGTATTCGATTCACGTTTTATTTATAAATCCATTTGAAACTAAAAACTATTCTATTTTATAATAAATACGTAATGAATGTTATGATTCACGAGCATTGAAAGATCCCATTATATTATAGAAGCTCGTAGGATTGATCATAAACCTCAATTTATTGCTTCCTCTCCACCAATAATGCCTACCCCTATCGATTAGCGAGTTGATTCACTATTTACACTTCGTGTGGTTTATAACTTTTTTTCTTCGAAGATGTGTTAATACAACTTATTATATATTAAGAAAATCATAAATGAACATACATAATTTGTTTTATTCGTTTGATGATTAGAAAATTTAATAACTAAGAAGATCCCTTACATGAACTCTATTTAATAACTAAGAAAATCCTTTATATATATATATATATATATTGTAGGATGTTTAAGAGATGAAAATATTTATTTCTATAAATTATTAGTATTATTATTTAGTAAAACAAAACAGTATATTATGATTTGAGTTAAATAATTAAACTCAACGGTTTCACAATATTTTTAGAATTTTTATTCTTTATTAACAATAAGTATACAAGAAATTAATACTTTAAAGTGTTTTGCATTTTTTCTCTCTTCACTTATTCTACTTTGTTTGAGATTTCTTAGTTCATTTAATTAATTTAAAAAGAAGGTATAAAATAATTAATAATTTATAAGTGATTTTTTAGTTGCCTAGAATTTAACTAAAATCTCTTATAATAAAGGTAAAAATCTTTTCAATTAGATAATGTAATTCTATCTTTATTGTGTAATATAGAGAGATATAGTAATGGGATATCTCCTTCACATGAACTGCTTAAACATTATGTCTCAAACAAACCGTAACTCTCGTGACCTCATTGAAGCCCATGAAAGTATGTGAAAATTCATAAATATGAGAGAGAAAAAGAGAGAGAGGAAGATTCTAAGACATCGTAGATCTTATCGTTAGCTAGATTTTTTTAAATATTTCAGTTTATGTGTAATTTAATTAATTTTTTAGGATTATTTTTACTTTTTAATAAAAAAATTAATTAAAACTGAGACAAAATATTGAATAAACTAATTCTATAGAGTTACTAGTATGTGAAAAAGTTTCCAACATGAAACCTTAGAAGCAAACTCCCAAATCTGATATTGTTTTCAAGAATTCATTGCTAATCTAATTAACTACCTTCACTTTCCTCTTCCCATGATGAGTCTTGGATTGAGCTGATGATTTTCTTCCTTTTTCAACTTCCTTTTGAGATGGATTAGCAGCAGCAGAAGCAGAAGCAGAAGCAGAAGCAGATTTTTCTCTCTTGCTCACACTTTCTTCTCCTTGATTCAAACCAAACCCCGAACCGAACCCCGAACCAGAAGAGAGTTTATCTTCCTCCTCTTTCCTTAAACTGCCTACTTTTTCAGCCGACACAGACGCGTTCGTCGCCGATTCCTCGCCGCCGCTGGTTGAAAACTCGGCGAGCATTACCGAGTCCATCTCCAAATCGGGTAACAGATCATCTCCATCGTTGAACCCGACGAAAAGGTCATCGAAATCGATACTGTACAGAAAATTCCCGGCAGAGAAGTCGGAGAAGTCGTCGTCTCCGGCGAAAAAACTCTCCGTATCTCCCTCTGTACCATCTGTAGTATTCCTCAAAGGCGACACAGAAATAGCAAGCATTCCAAAGTGCGCTAAGTTCCTAAATTTGACCTGAAAATTGAAATCTGTGCCGATTATATTATATATATGGTGCAAGTACGTGACCGATCGAATTTGCATGCAAAAAATAAATAAATAAAACCCAAAGTTATGATATCCGAGATGGGTCTCCGGTTAGATTTT
Source organism: Heliamphora pulchella (assembly GCA_032270985.1). Classification (NCBI taxonomy): domain Eukaryota; kingdom Viridiplantae; phylum Streptophyta; class Magnoliopsida; order Ericales; family Sarraceniaceae; genus Heliamphora; species Heliamphora pulchella. The sequence goes on along the minus strand of JAULJZ010002996.1, from coordinate 16,301 downwards.
TCCGGTGAAGTCGGGGTGGAGGAGGAGAACCAGGGTTAATGGGTTGATTTGATTTTTGTTGGTGTTTTGGAGTGAAAGGAGCGTGGAGAAGTTGGATATCCACCACAGGTTTCTCATATTTGTATTTAAGTTCCAATAATGTTACGGTGAGTATTTGAAAAATGTGAAATGAAAGAAAAGGTAAAGGAAAAAAACATAAAATAATTAGTTTTGTTATCTATTTAGTTTGTACAAAAAGTTGATAAAAAAATTCAATTTTTAATTTTTTACGATGTGTGATTTTATACTTTTATTGAATTTGTTTTATAAAAAAATATTTATTGTAAGAAAATTGTTTTCTCGAGACATTTTTCAGCATCAATTAGAAATACATACAAAAAAATAAAATAATTATTTTTTTTAATTTTCATTTTTTATTAAATGAACAAGCCTTGGGAAAATTATTGAGCACTCCTGAAGTATCATTTAGCATTGCTTTGAGTAGCATCAATAAATAAAAAATATTGATGCATATTAAGTGAGATACCATTTGACTCCTATATATTTACTCAATAAAAGTGTATTATTATTGTCCTATCTAAAATATTTTTCGTTACATGATTAAATGAAAACACTACGTAAGTAATGCCACATAATGTTTCGAGATTAACGAATCATTACTCTCATATTTAGTTACTGTATGATGTGTTATTTTATGGTAGTGTTTGACATTGCGAAAATTAATAACTTACAAATTGTAACCTGTAGGAGAAGTTGCGAGTGTTTAATAAAATTTGTAATTTGTAACTGAAATAAAATAAAAAATAATTATAAATTACAACAGAAGTTATGAATGTTTGGTAAAATATGTAGTTTATAACTAAAATTAGTAGTAAAAAATTAAAAATTAATAGCGATAACTTTGTCAAACACTCCTACGTAGGGTACTCAGAAAAAAAAAACCTATAAAATAACATAAATAACATATGAAAAGTTATATTATTCAGTATCAAAATATACTGACTAAATATGATCACAATAGCATTAATTGTTTAAGTTTTTATTGGGGCTTGGTGTATTTATTTATTTATATATTTTTCAACTTAAATTATGTTTTGGTTTGTGGACGGGCCTTTTTAGACGTCTTAAAAACCTAAACACTGCTCATGAGCTGTTTTATTAATTTTCTCTATGGCTTTGCCGTGTTTTTTTTTTTTTTTTTAAGGAGAGAGAAGGCTAAGAAAACGATGTCAGGAGTGTTTGGAAACTGGATTGGTACGATCTCATATATATCTGTTGAACAGTAAAAAGAATAAAGAAAAAGGCTGATACAAGTCAGATGGACAAGTGGAATATATCTAAATATTAATGCTGCAATTTATGATAATTTTTTTTTATTAATAAAAAATAATTTTTAATTAAATTATTATATTTTTTAGATTCATGTAACTGTGACGAGTTAAAAAATAAAAACTTTAGCCAAAATAAAAAAAAAATTAAAAATTAAAATAAGTCAATAAATTAAATTTATATTGCTTATTATTTTTTTAGTAAATTTTTCTTATTTTTTTTTATTTTTTTTAATTTTTATAATTTTTCTCACCAAAATAACGCAAATAGTAAAAAATCTAGTTAAAAGATGAAAATAATTTAAAAAGATAATAATCAGCAAAATTCTCACTATTTAGCCCGATTATAAATTATTTTTACCAAATAAAAATATTTAATGCACATTAAGTGACTCATTCTTGTTTTTCACCTATTCAACAAAGATGAGCTAATATTATTTTACCTATAATATTTTTCATTACATTATTGGGTGGGAGCACCACATGGGTAAATGATACATAATGTCACCGAAAGGTAACGAATAATTACTCATCGAAGAAAGGCTTTGATATTTCCCCCAATTCCTTGATAAATAAATAAAATAAAATAAAATAAATAAGACATTTGTCTTGGGAGACATTATTTCTTTATTTTAGGAGACATTATTTCTTTATTCTATAACCAAGTAGCTCTTTTTCTCTCTTCGTTTAAACTTCAATTTTTACCAAACTAAATTAAATTAAATTAAACTTTTATCATAATTAAATGAGGTTGATTACATGAATTGTTTTACGTATCTTACTTTGTTATGATTCATATCTTTAATTAGTTTTAATAAATTAATATATTTACTCAATACGGCATTTCATATCAATTTAGGTTTATCGCTCCCCCTAGTATTTTCATTACTCGTAATCTTATCGTTATTTTTTATTAATACATCAACTGATCTACGTTGTATATATCCAAATCACCTTAATCTATTTTTTCTTAATTTGTCGACTTTAATTGTTACAACCTCTACCATTTTACGAATATTTTCATTCATAATTTTATCTTCTGTGATCTTACCACACATCCATATTAACATTCTCATCTGCACAACACTTATCTTATTTTTGTAATCTTTCTTAGTAGTCCAATATTTTGTGCTATATAAAATTACTGGCCTAATCGTTGTCTTATAAAATTTTTCTTTTAATCTTATAGGTATCAATCGATCACATTCAAATTTCAATTCTTCTTTTTTTAAAGTTCAACTTTAATTTTTCTCTTTATTATCCATAAAAATACATTTTAAAAACATCCATATTTACTTTCTAAAAAGTAGAATTAATTTTGTATATTTTTTAGTTTATATAAAATCATTAGTGATGTTAACTTATGTTGAGAATTTTGGCACAATTCCCTTTAACGCATCAAAAAAATAACTGCGGCTTCAATCCATACAAAGCAAGAGAGAGAACTAATACAAACAAAAGAAATAAAACAAATATACGTGATTTGGCTGACTGGCTACCTCTATGGGAGAGAAAAAATCAATCCACTATAATCCGAATCAAAGATTACAAATCATTCTCTCAGCCTCACGATCTCTATTGTCTCAAATTTGGGTCTCTCACCGTCTTTATATACCATCTTTAGCTTCTAAACTGAGTCCCTATAAGTATTAAATGCTCTACAATCACTCTAAACTTATTTAAGACGTTCTAAAGTTTCTGTATAATATAAAACTCTTATATAGGAACCACAAAGTGGGTAAAAAATAAACTCTAGCCGCCGCACAAAAAACTTCTGATGCACCCAGATTACTCGTGCGGTCATTAGAGCGCTCGATCAGTCAAAACTTGTTCTTGGTTTCTCTGCTTTCTACAGAGGCCCTTGGGTTGTTTTCACCCCTTTCAGCGTTCCAAATCTGTCTTGATATCCTCCCAACCTTGGATACAAAAATTCGAAACACCAAACCCAACAATCTCTACCTTAGCTCAAATTTATGAACCATCACCATCTTAAAGATCTGTCGGTCATCTCGTCTTACACCCCTTTCCCAGGAATGGGTGCGCTGCCCTCTCTGATCTTCAACATGAATAGACTTTAACCAAATCTAAGCCACACTTGAATTTGACCTTCTTACAGTTAACAATCTTCTCTTTCTTGGACATTCTTCTAAACTCCAACCTCTCAGTCTTTTGGGAGAACTACACCTTCTCTAACACTACTACTTGCCCCTGAATTTTGCTTGTGCTATCTGTAGCTTTCTTGTAAGACGAAGGTTCTCTACTTGATTGTTTCTGCTGTTGTTGACTTGAACCACTATCACCTGATTTTTTAAGTAAACTATTCTGATCGAGCTCCACCTCGTCTACTGCTTTATTCATCTAACTTTCTGACATACTCTACTTATCAACCTGATCAATCCTTAAATGTTTGAGTCTCATGTTGTCCCTACTGGACTCTACCTTTATGGTAGTGGTAATTCCACCTACTATCGTGTCTCCTATCAATCTGTAGAGATTCTCCAATTTTTGCCCTTTCATGATCACTATAGGCCCACTACTAATCCTTATTACTCCAACTTTTGCTATGAACCTGTAACCTAGAGAATCCAATATCCTCAAAGAAATTAAATTTTTCTTTAACCCCAGAACATGCCTAAAATTTCCCAAAGCCCGTACAACCTTATCAAATATTTTGATTTTCACTGTATCTAGTCTAATGGCTTGGCATGCTGTGCTATTTCCTATTAAAACTGAACCCTCGTTGCAAGGTTTATAAGAATCAAATCATTCTCTTGATGGACACATATGGTATGTTTATCTGGAATCTAATATTCAAAACTTTGACAGAAAATCAAAACATGAGGAAACTGAAAGTAATTCACCGTCTGATGTCTCCTCAATAAAATTGACAATTTCTGCAGGCGCTTTTCCTTTCTTCTTTTTCTATAGATGCTGCTTCGATTTCGGCACTAGCTCTCGTAATGTCCAGTTTTGTGGCAATAGAAGCTGTAACGCTCCGATTTCAAATTAATAAAATCTAGGAAAGAAATAAAAAATCTACCCCATAAAGTTAACTGTTTCCTTTTTAACACACCCCTAAAAATATTAAATTCGTAGTCCAAAAGTAGTTTAAACATTTTTAGGAAAAATCCCATTCTAAAATAAGTTTTTAATAAAAAGCCACTCAGCGGATCCCGCTTGAGCGGACTCCTCACCGCTCGAGTGGTGAGACTCCCGAAACTACTATCCAAAATTGTGAGATTTTCTAAGCTTTGTAAAAATAACCACTTTCTCACCTCCTTTAAACATGATTTTAAACCGTCAAAACCAAGATATTATTAAGAGTTCTAATTTTCAACCCGGCAGACAAACGAACGTCCTCACATACATACAAGATATGGATATATGACCTATAGCCTTACAACACGGATATTCTAACCCCAAATATCAATACTCAAAAGGGAAAACATGAATTTCATCTTTACACGTTCATTTCTTACAAGATAATACAAAGGAGGTAGTTATCCTCTCAACTACTCAAAAAGGGTTCCACGACCGTCATTTTAGTTCAAAATCTTTTTCCCGCTATCACCTGAAATGTTGTTAAACAATATGAGTCAAAATTCGTAGGAAAAAAACTAACCATGAACATATGTATGACATGCGAAGATGGTTATGCAGGATGCACACATAAGTTTAATCGAAAACATGTCATTTGTTCCAAATCAAATTCCCAGTGCATAACCAAGTTTTGTGAAAAGGACTATCATTCAATACTTCGTAGTTTCGATGAAATTAATCTTTATGCTCAATCACCTTGTCATTCTAACCCCATTCAACGTATTTTCTCATCCCATCATTTATCCATTTAAGGTTTTACCAACCCAATCATTTACAACGCACACATACCCAAACACACACATACACACACACACACCTTGTTAACATTTCTCATATTCCACTGGGCTCCACAAGAGCATACACTCGCCCCCCGGTTCCCTTGACTCTGTCCCCCATTGCCCCTGGCTCTTGGCTGCCTCACTGACTGAGCTAAGGTAGCACCTCCTCCTATCCTCACTGATTGTACCCCCAAATGTGGTGCGGCTATACCTGTCGTCCTTATGATGCCTGTACCTGATGTGCTCCAGTAGCACCCTAAACGCTCCCTCTTTGAGGGCAATCTCATTGCAAGTGACCCATCGGGTCACACTAGAAACATGAAAATGGGGTCCTCCCATGAGTCTGACTTTGTTGCTGCTGTCCTCTCTACTAACAATCCTTCACACGGTGTCCCGGCTGTCTGCACGTGTAACACACTAACTCCCAACGTTCAGGACGTCCGGATGAACCCATAAATGGTGCTGGTGCCGACGGTAACTGAAACTGCGATCCCGTCCGATAAGGACTCGATCCCCTTGATTTTTCTCTTTTTATTTGGCGCCTGTCAAACTGAGCACCGAAAGTCCCCTAATGTGACTTGCTCTCCCTAATCCTGTGTCTCTCTGCCATGGCATTCTCTACTCGAATAGCGGCTTCCACAATCTCGGTATAAACTTAAAAACCCAACGCTGCAATCCTATCTTTGATCGAAGGCCGAAAACTCCTTTCAAACCTCATGGTGTGTAACTTCTCCGTTGACACCATCTCAGGTGCAAACCATAACAGATTCGCGAAGTTGGCTTCATACTGGACCACGATAAGATTTTTCTAAATAAGAGAGAGAAACTCCTCTTGATACATATCTCTAGAAGAACCCAAAAAATACTTTTTCAAAAAGACCCTAATAAAAGCGACCCACGTGCCATCCACAGTGGTCTTAGTAAACTTCCACCATTCTCTCACATCTTCCCGAAGCTGGAACGCCGCCAACCTAACACGTAACCCATCCTCCTCGATCTCTAGGGTGTCTAAGATCGTCCTAGTTACTTCCAACCACTCGGTAGCAACCTTGGGGTCAGGCTCCCTAGAGAAAGTTAGAGGATCTAACCACCGAAATTCTCTCATTGCCACAGAGGCCCTTAGCACAAGGTCCTTACTCCGGCCCTAGTCGCATCAGCCATTGCTCTCGTCGTAGCAAGCATTTCTTGAACAATATCAATACCACCTACATGTTCATGCGGGACATGAACGTTCCCTTCTTCTGAAACCTAGGTATACGCACGACCTCATCTATAGCCTCGGCCCCTACCATGTCGTGGCATCATCACTCTACGAATAAGAAGGAACAAGGGGGATATCAAAACAAGGCTTACAACAACTTATTCCTCACAGATAACATCGTCCTTCAACATGATACCACATAATATGAATCGTTCGATCAACACACCTCATGCAACACATAACGAGGGGGACTAATCGGAATGACACGTTAATCCGGTTAACTCGTTTGAATTTCTGGTTAGAACTGACGTCGGTCAAACGCCTTTCTAACTCAAATCCCAAACCAGTCGACCGGCCGCCCAAGGGCCAAACACATCATCTTAAGAGTTCAACCTCTATACCCAAATACCACATAACATGCAAATGTCAGGTTATACTCAAGATGTTTCATGCTAGCACACCAAGTCATAAGTGTCACAAACCAATGCAAACTTTCACGCAATGGATCAATCACTCTCACGGTTTCTAGGTATTCAAACTACAGCTATGATACCAATCTGTAACGCCCCGATTTCGAACTAATAAAATCCAGGTAAGAAATAGAAAATCTTTCCCATAAAGGTAACTGTTTCCTTTTGAACACATCCCTAAAAATATTAAATTCGTAGTCCAAAAGTAATTTAAACATATTTAAGAAAAACCCCGTTCTAAAATAAGTTTTTAATAAAAGGCCATCCAGCGGAGCCTGCTTGAGCGGTGAGACACCCGAGAACTACTGCCCAAAACTGTGAGATTTTCTTAGTTTTATAAAAACAACCAGTTTCTCTCTTCTTTTAAACATAATTTTAAATAGGCAAAACCAAGATGTTAAAAAAATATGCATTTAAAAGTCAAATAACCATCGTTCCACTATGAACCCAAAATTAAACTTCAATATCAAGATACATCATTAATAGTTACAGTTTTCAACCTGGCAGACAAACGAACGTTCTCACATGCATACATGACATGGATATATGATCTTATGACCTTACAAGACGAGTATTCTAACCCCAAATATCAATACTCAAAAGGGGAAACATGAATTTCATCTTTACATGTTCATTTCTCAAAAGATAATACAAAGGAGGTAGTAATCCTATCAACTACTCAAAAAGGGTCCCACGACCGTTATTTTAGTCCAAAATCTTCTTCCCGCTATCATCTGAAATGCTGTTAAACAATATGATCCGAAACTCATAGAAATAAGACTAACTATAAACATATGCATGACATGCGAATATGGTTATGTGAGATGCACATATAAGTTTAACCAAAAACATGTCATTTGTTCCAAATCAAATTCCCAGTGCATAACCAAGTTTTGTGAAAAGGACTATCATTCAAAACTTCGTAATTTCAGTGAAATTAACCTTTATGCTCAATCATCTTGTCATTCTAATGCATTTTCACATCTCATCATTTATCCATTTAAGGCTTTACCAACGCAATCATTTACAACGCATGCATACCTGAACACACACACACACACACACACACACACACACACACCTTGTTAATATTTCTCATATTCCACCAACTCGTGATTTAAAAACATAGGAACCGACGCCGGATGAGCGTATAGACCCACGAAATGTTACAACCAACCTAGCCACACAGGCCCCATGAAGTAACGGGACGTTCTATACCCCGACACGACTAACATCCTTTTCGGGTTGCAAGCTAGCGGGTAGAGAACCCAATCTGCACAGTTTTTCGGTCTTTCACCGTTGAGTAACTCGTCCCTAAACTTAAACGACTCTTGAATCCCAAAATCGGTCCTTTTAGATATATCAAATCACACTACACACGCATGAGTCCAACCCAAATGGTTCCTCTCGCCAAACCCATATCATTACATGTTTCCATTATTCGCAATTTCAATATCTTAGGGCTCGAACCCCACTTTAGTCCTCTACATAGTTTAAATTCACTGATTCATTTAATTTACACAACAAAAACCAAATTTTCACTTGATATCATCATGTGTCACATAATTTCATGGAATAAGTATGCATAAGTTTATCACAACCCTCAATTTAACTATTAATCAAATCAATTTCAACATATGGGCTCCTTAGCCCCAAAACTTCCAATTTTCATGGTTTAAACTCAAATTTCAAATCCTAGTTCTTCATTTTTCAAATCTAACCATGTCTAAGAATAATGGGGAGATAGAATCATTCTAAATCTTCCAATCTTCCATAGATCTAAGATTTAACTTTCATTAATATCAAACCCTAACCTAAGGTTTTGAAAATACCATTTTCAAGCTTTTAAGTTCATAAATTTGAAATATAACACATATCACATAGGTATTCTAAAATAGTCTTAGATCTTACTTTTGGGATGCTAAAACCACAAGAAAAGGCCCCAAATGAGCTCCAACCATGAGAATCTCTAACCGCACAATGAGAAAAATGTCTCCAACACCAAAATTAGGCCTCTAATAGTTGAGCCACCGAGAGGAAGGCAAGAAAACTCACTATGAGAAGCCAAACGAGCCTCCAAATCCAAACCCTAGCCCTCACTTTTTCTCTAGAAAGAGAGACGTGAAAAGAATAAGAGAAAAAGAACCCACATGCCACTTTAAAAAGTCTGCTCCTCGATGGTCCGCTTGAGCAGACCCCCACCGCTCAAGCAATAAACACTGGGAGACATACAAAACAAAAGTTATCAAAACTGAGCCGAATCATAAACCAAACACCTCACAGCGATGATCCCAGGTATTACCCCGCACTTAACCATTGTTAGAAAACAGATACAAACTCAAGTTTAAATTCTTATGCAAGAATTACCCTTACAAACGTTTCCATTAAGCATGGCATACTCGTTTGTCAAAAGAACAAGGGTCCGAGTCCCTACAGAAGCACTCTTTGTCATTCTTGTTAGTCGAAGGCTTTTTTAATTAGATTTTAATGTTTTTAATAATTTATTTTCTAAATAAAATTGTTTTAAAAAGATATTATTTAATATTTTTAAAAAGATAGTGTTGACACAAAATGACAAATGAGTTGACACATTTAGTCATTTGAGCTGACTCAGTTTTCAAATAGGTTGATACTTAAGTATTCTTGAGAAATGATATTTTGTGTCGACCCAAAATGATATTTGAGTCGATACCTTAAGGTAAAGAAATCTTGTTATTTTCAAGTGTATTGACACCTTTAAACATTTGAGTCGACACCTTAACTTGTTGTGTTTAAAATGTTTCAATAACTCTTAAATGAGTCGACACTAGGAGACTATTGAGTCAACCCAAAAGAACTGAGACTAACTGCAACTGGATGAGTCGACACAAATATATTTTGAGTCGACACCAACCCTTCAGGACTCAAGTCATTCGGGTATTTTGAGTCGACACAAAACAACCATGACTTTCTACAAATTTTTGAGTCGACGCTACAACGAAGATGAGTCAACACAACACAATCGAGACTTCTTGTAATTTTGTGAGTCGACACAAAATGAAAAATAAGTTGACCCTATAATTCTAGTAGCCTTCCATACAAAAGGATTCGACACCAAAGATAACATGAATCGACACCAAAAGGTTTTCTTGGAAAGCTAAAGTATTAAAAGAATCGATACCAATGATTTTGAGTCAACATCGCTGTGTGGGTAAGAATGATGCAAAAATTTGTGTCGATACCAACAAAGATATGATTCGACCCATTCACTTACAGAACCAATCCCTAAACAATTTGTGTCGACCCAAAATAGAATTGAGTCCACACATGCGATGGAAATTCAAATCTAGCGCCTAGTTTAATGGATGGATTTTGGCTCATTAATGCTCCCACCTACCACCAACGGTCATTAATCCTCAAACGACAATATAAAGAAGTTACCTCTCAGAGCTTTAAACAACTAGAGCTTCAAATATACTATTCTATAGCTTGAATTAAGAGATTAAATATTCAAGTTTTTATTTATTACTCATTAACTCCTACAGCTGAATCTCACCTCTTTGTATTTATTTATTTTCAATCATTTGTAAAGAGAGTAAGTGAGTATCTCATTGAATATTACATTTATTGTACCTAAAGGTGAGTCACCCTTGATCCTTTGAGTGAGTGAGTGATATTCTTAAAAAAATAGCTCAAGAGTGATTAGAAAAAATAGAGAATTATATTCATAAGATTATCTTGAGGTTATAAAATGTTTTGAATACGCCCATGAAGCATTCTATTTTAATGAAAATTCTCAAGGGGAGTCATGAGGAGTAGACGTAAGCTTGAAAGAAACCGAACCACTGTAAATCTTAGTGTCCGGTTCATTTTCACTTTCCGACCTCTTTAATTTTCTTATTGCTATAGTTCTTGCTATATTTTCTTGTGAAATTAAGAAGTTTTTAGAAATATTTTTAAAATTATTATTATTTATAAAACCCAATTCACTCCCTCTTGAGTTGCCTAGGACTAACAATTGGTATCAGAGCTTAGGCTCTTATTTTTTACTTAACCGTCTAAGATTTTTCATGGCAACCACTAATTAACATCGGACCTATTCAATCTGAAGGTCAGTCCACTAACAAACTCCCTTTGTTCAATGGAACAAATTATAATTATTGGAAGGCTAGAATGAGAATCTACATTCAAGTCGTAAATTATGACCTATGGAGGGTTATCATGAATGGACCCAAAAGACCTACGAAGTCCGTAGAAGGGGTAATCGTTCCCAAACCTGAAAGCGAATAGACCGAAGGTGATATCAGGGAGATTCAAAAGAATGTCAAGTTTAATTTTAAATCTCTTGTATTGCTCTTTTGACCCCCAACAGTTCAATAAGATCTCCACATGTGACACCGCTAAAGAAATTTGAGATTGCCTTGAAGTTACACATGAGAAAGCCAACCAACTCAAAGAATTTAAAATAAGCATACTAGCTCATAATTATGAAATATTTAAGATGAATCATGATGAAACTATATCTGAAATATTTACTAAATTCACTATCATAAATGGATTAAAATCTCTTCAAAAGATCTACTCTAATGCAGAGATAGTAAAAAAGATCCTTAGGTGTATACCTAAAAATTGAGAAGCAAAAGTTACCATCATTCAAGAAGCCAATGATCTCAATATACTTAGCTTAGAGGAGCTCCTTGAATCTCTCATAATTCATGAGATGAACATCAAGATTCTTAACAAACCTGATGCTCGTTAAAACATTTACGAATGACTTCGTAATGAGCAAGCCTGATGCTTGTTAACAACCTATATCTTTATCCAAGAGCGTTGGTAATCATATTACTTTTCTCTTTAAGAATTTATTATTTTTTGTATTATTTATTTTTTACTAGTAAAAATTTTTCATTTAAACTCTTTGTTTTTTTATTGCAGTTCAACATGAAGAGTACTTACACAGAAGTGGAATTTGAAGAAGTGCAAATGGAGTAGATTAATGTAGTTGAGTGAATTATTAGACCATTTATTTATGTCATTTTATAGTTTTTTTTAGAACAATTTACATTTTGAATCGTAGAATTATATATGTAATAGAAATGCAATATATGTTTATTTGTGTTGGAGTAATTTGAATTAATTTCTATGTTGGGATTGATTTGGTTGGAATATATGTAATATATGAATTTATTTATATTTTTTATGAATGAATTTGAATCTGATACATGTATAAACAGATTACAGGAATATAACTAAAAATTTAAATTTAAATTTATTTTTTTAATAAAAATATTTTTGCCCACACAAGCAATTAGTCGGAAAAAGTATTTTAAAAGTTAAAAAAAATATTTTTATCGACTCATCCAATGCGTTGCCAAAGAGTATATTTTTTCCAACACCACCATTAGCCGGCAAAAAGTACTAGAATAATCACATTTTTAATTACAATTGTCGATGAACATATAATTACCGATGAGTATTTAAGACTTTTGCCAACAAAATATTATGTTGCTAATGCCTTAACATTTGTCGACGTTCGCAATTTAACGTCGGCAGAAATCTTTCTCGACACACATTTGTCGACGGCATGCCGACGCAAAGTTTTTCGTCGGTAAATACTTTTACCTACACAATTACACTTTTGTCGACGATTTTTGTTGTGCCGAGAAAACTATTTTTGTTGTAGTGATTTTTTAGCAAGTTGTGTTTTAATATAAAACTCTTAAAATGCCTTTAATGACAATAAAATGGAGAGAGAGAGAGAGAGAGAGAGAGAACAAAAATTTTAAATTTTCAACTTGCGTAATTTTTTAGTATATATATATATATATATATATATATTTATTTATTTATTTATTTTTGAGAAATATATTTATTTTTAAGAACTTCCCGTCCGGATCTATAGAAACAACATCTATATCGAGTATGAGAATTTTAAAAAATAAAATATTCTCATTTTCACAATAAATTGATAAATTTCTTATTTATACAAACAAGAAATGAGAAATCTTATCTTTAATAGAGAAGCAAATAAAATGATATATTTTTATTATATTACAATTTTATTTTAATTTTGGATATTAATTAGTCAAGAAATAAAAAAGCTTCTTGTTGTATTTAATGAGAAAAGAATAATTCTTTCTTTTCAAAAAACAAATGGTAAAAGTAAAAAAACTCTCATTTTCACTAAAACTTCTCATTTTCTAAATGAGATAGTCCAAATTCAGACATTTTTTTAGGCCAGTCAATATTAAAAAAAAAAACAGATTATACTTCAAAAAATATGACACTATCATTGTGTGAAAATAAAAAGTTTTCATTTTTTGTAAAATTTTCTATTTTGAAAATATAGTATTTTCTCATTTTTAATTTGTTTATATATATATATATATATATTATTAAACCTTTCTTTTACTTTTTTTCTAATTAATATTATATTATTGTTAAAATATTAAAAACAACATAGCATTCATTACAAACAACATAACAAACCATGACCATGTCAAAGTCTATGAATGAAATTTTCAGTAGAACTTTATAAATACTTAAAATAAAATACATACATACATACATACATACATATATATATATATATATTAAAATAAATGAGTATTTTGCCATTTTTCAATATTCTTAATGTGAAAATTAGTTAAATCCAACACTTAGTTCTTGTTTGGTACAACTGTAGTGTTTAGCATCTTTAAATGAAAATGAGAAATTTCTCAATTTTTTTTAAATGAGAAAACTATCATTTTCTAAATGGTATAATTTCCATTATGTTTTTATTATTTATGTAGTATTGGTACATTGAACACTATTTTTATTTTTAACAAATGAAAATTTTTATGTTTACATAAATTTGTACATTGAACAATGATTTTAAAATTTTAAATGTTAATTGAGAAAGTTCTTATTTTGAGATCTTTTTTTTTATTATTTTGTATGTTATTTCTCATTTTAGTTTAATATTGCTAGTTTCACATTTTCAAGAAATTACTCATTTTTTGTGAAAATGAGATTTTTTTTATTTTTTAAAAAAAATTTATATTCAATATAGATCTTGTTTCATATTTTACAATGAGTAGGTTATAAAAATATAAATATTTTTTGAAAATTGATATCTATAATAAAAATTATACAATCTTAAAATTTAAGATACAAAATTAAACATTAATGCCATGTCAGTAGAAGTGTATTTATCACTATCTTCATTTACTTAATACACCGTTATGGGATATGGATAAAATTGTCTATGCCTTCAATAATTTTTTAAAAAAGAAACTAGGTTCTTTTGGTATGATTAAAAAGTAAATAGGACTTGTCTCAAAACAAGTTTCAAAAATAGGATTCTAGTCTAATTAACTCTAAAAAAAAGTGTAAACAAAAATTTAATTATTAGATTAAATAAATCTTAATTTTTAAATATGTCACATAAATAAATATCACATTAATCATAAATATTGTGTTTTATAATATAAATTATTCACCACACGATAGTTAACGAGATTATATATATCACTTTACATGTTGTCTTAGTCTTGTTTGGTGCGTAGTTTGAAGCAGATTTTTCACTTTTATTTAATTTTTTTAAAAAAATTACAATTAATTTTTGTATTACCAATCTAAAGCCTCAACCAACTTTGAACTAAACTACATTTGAAATAATTTTTTTACAAGTTTGATTTGTTTTTAATGATTTTTTTTTAAAATTCCGTTCAAACGATTATAATTTTCAAACTTATCTCATCATGATTAAAAAATAAAAAGATTAATTACTAACAAAAAAGTTATCCTAAACATTATTTAAATAAGTTTTTTTACTTTATTTAATTTAAAATTAAAAAAATAAAATTTTTAAATAAATGCCAAATTGACAAACGAGTACATTTTATTTGCACAGTTGCACTAAGCAACAAAACACTAATTTTCAATAAACTTTTTACTTTTTCAGGAGGTAACGTAAGATTTGAAATAAGGTCGTTACGGAAGAAAGACTGATGGTGACACCAAGAGTTTATTTTTCCTTTTTTTATTTCCTTCAATTTTTTAACATAAGGTGGCTGTAAAGTGGAGTTGGGGTATTTGGCAAAGTTATTATTGATAATTTTTAATTTATTATTATAAATTTTAATTATAAATTGTATGTTTTTTTAAACATTTATAATTTCTACTAGAATTTGTAACTAATTTTTTTTTTATTTAAGTTATAAATCACAATTTTATTTAATAGTTACAATTTTTATTACAAAGTATAATCTATAAATTACTAATTTTATTAATACCAAACAACACATTGGCGGGACATCAATGGTGGGAGAAATGTCAATCCTAAGGAGTTAATCTAGTGATTGAGACTTAGAATTTAAGAGTTTGCTCACTCTTATATCTCAAATTCTGTGAGACCCTAACTCATTTCATTTTTGAAATGATTTAAGTGTCGATTGAGTTGGGTTAACATGTGATCGCGGTTTAGGTTCTTAAAATGTGTTTGGTTGAGTTTAATTGGACGAAAAGTATTCTTACGATTTCTTTTGAGGTCGTTGGACTTGCACGTTATCCATGATTTTCGAAAAAGGGCTGTTTGGTTGATGGTTTTGGGACTTAAGTTGTATTCTGGAAAACAGTGTGCGAACCAAGAGCAATTTAATCGACTAAGGGTGTCAATTCAGTCGACTAACTGAAAAGCGTGGTGATCCACTCGACTGAATTGGGAGATTCAGTCGACTGAACTATGTCGGTAGAGCATTTTTCGCATTCTAGTAGTCTCATCCAGTCGACTGGGTGAACCCCTAATTTTGGACATTTTTTATAAATATCAGAAGTTGAAGATATTTTGGGATATTTTTATTTACAGATCTAGTCTTCTCTTTGCATTCTCTCTAGATTTTGATGGACCCGGGGCTCAATTTTCAGCGATCTGATAGCAGATTATTGATGTTGGTGCCAAGAGCTTCGCATTTATCTAGATAGAATCCCATTTCATCGAGGTTTGATTTTTGAGGCGTCGAGCTTTTAACTCAACGAGGTAGGATCCTAGACTATGTTGTCGTTAAATAATGCTACGCGTAATTATATGCTTTTCTATCGGTTGAAAATACTATCCATGTTGATTTTTATGTTTAAACCATGTTTGTTCGGATAAAAAGCATGTTTTGCGCTTTTTCTTGGTTTATTACATGATATGGACATGTGAATGTACATGATTTTGAAAACGGATGATTTATGAAAATCTTGAAAACTGTGTTTTGGAGGTTTGGAGTTAACCCTTGGAATTGAGTATCAAATTTTAAACGTTTTGATAAAACGGTGGAAACATTTTTTAAAATATTTTTGATTGATCTCCATGTTTGATGACGATGTGGTGGGTGGCAATTGGATCTTTTTATACATGTTTAATGTATAATTGTTTAAGTGTTTTCATAGTCGAGCTATGGGTTTAGCGAGAGGA
>JAULJZ010002985.1:0-12123 GCA_032270985.1 Heliamphora pulchella | reverse complement strand
GTCGACACCAAAATACCCTCCGAGAAACAAAATGAGTCGACACCATAGAGAAATGGGTCGACACCATAGTTACAAGCCATTTCCCGATTCCAACTCCAAAGGGTCGACACCAAAAAATTTTGAGTCGACACAAATGTTTCTTTCGAAAACAAGAAGTTTTGGGTTGACACCAAACGAAATTGAGTCGACACCAAAACAACTTAAACTGTCTAAAAGTTTATGAGTCGACACCAAACAAAGATGAGTTGACTCTAAAAGTCTCGAGACTGACTATAACTTTCTGAGTCAACACCAAAGTCTCACTTGGGAAATCTACAAAATGCATTGGGTCGACACCAAATGTTTAATGAGACGACACCACTGTGTGGGTGAGATAAAAGCAAAAATTGGGTTGACACTAACGATGATCTGAGTCGACACAACCACTTGAAGAACTAAGCTCTAGACATTTTGTGTCGACACCAAATGATTATGTGTCGACACCTACAACAGATTTCAAATCTCGCGCTGGTTCCAATGGTTGGATTTCAAAGCATTAATTACTTCCACCAACCAACCAATGGTCATTTACTTTAGATGGCTATATGAGGAGTTAATTTTTAGAGCTTCAAATCGCTATACACTGTTCTATTGCTTGAATTAAAAGCTCTAAATCTTTTGGAAAGCATCGATTACTCATTTACTCCTCCAGCTGATTCTCACTCTTTCTTGTTCATTTATTTCTAATCATTTGTAAAGAGAGTAAGTTAGTGAATCTTTGATTCTTTCATTTATTATAATAGAGGGTGAGTCACCCTTAATTTTTTAAGAGAGTGAGTGATTCTCTTTAAAGAAAAGCTCAAGAGATATTAGAAAAAATAGGAGATTGTTTTGTAGAATCTTCTTGAGACTATAAAGGTTTTTGAATGTGCCTGTAAAGTATTCGATCCTAGTGGATATTCTCAAAGGGAGTCTTGAGGAGTGAATGCTGGTTTGGAAGAAGCTGAACCACTATAAATTTTGGTGTTGGTTTATTTTTTCTCTCCCTAACCTCTTTAATTTTCTTATTGCTTTATTACCTACCATATTTACTTGTGAAATTAAAGGGTTTTATAAAAAGTTTTTAAAATTATTATTATTGTTTTAAAATTCAATTCACCCCTTCTTTGGTTGCCTAAACTAACAATTGGTATCAGAGTTTGAACTCTTATTTTTTACTTAACCGTCTAAGAGTTTTTGTGGCAACAACTAGTATTGGATCTATTGAATCAGAAGGTCAATCCACCAACAGACCCCCTTTGTTCAATAGAATAAATTACAATTATTGGAATGCTAGAATGAAAATCTACGTTCAAGCCGTAGCCTATAACCTTTCGAGAGTTATTATAAATGGATCCAAAAGACCTATCAAGACTGTTGAAGGGATAATTGTCCCTAAACCTAAGAATGAATGGAATGAGACTGATATAAGAGAGATACAAAAAAATGCTAAGGCTATGAACCTTCTATATTACTCTTTTAACCTAAATGAGTTCAATAGGATCTCCACCTGCGACATTGCCAAGAAGATTTAGGATAGATTTGAGGTTACCCATGAGAGAACCAACCAAGTCAAGCAATCTAAAATAAACATGCTTGTTCATAGTTATAAATTGTTTAAAATGAAGCATGATAAAACTATCTCTGCAATGTTCACTAGATTCACTAATATTATTAATGGAATAAAATCTCTTGGTAAGGTTTACTCTAATGCAGAAATGGTGAGAAAGATCCTAAGATACATGCCTAAGAGTTGGGAAGCTAAAGTCATTGGCATTCAAGAAGCAAAGGATCTCATTACTCTTAGCTTGGAGGAGCTTCTTGGTTTACTCATAACTCATGAAATGAATATCAAGATAGATGATGAAGATGATAGTAAAAAGAAGAAATGAATAGCTTTCAAATCCTCTATTCTTGATAATGAATCTGATGAAAACTCAACAAGTGACGAAAATGAAGATTTAGCCCTCATTACAAAAAGTTCAAAAGGTTTCTTAGAAGTAAGAAACAAGGAGGAAGGAGATTCTTCAAGAAAAATGGGCACAAAAGAAAGCCCAACAAGTTCAAGGGTGAGTTAAGCATATTTAAGAATGATCACAAGAAAGATGAGATCATTTGTTTTGAATACAAGAAACCTGGACATATGAAGGCCGAATGTCCCCAACTTAAAAAGCACTTCAAGAAGGGATTTAAGAAGGCAATGTTGGCTGCATGGGGTGAGAGTGAAGATAATAACTCCGAGAATGAAAATGAGAAAAATTAAGTTGCTAACCTTTGCCTCATAGTCAAAGAAGATAATGAGGTAACCAATGACCATTTTTCTTTAGAAGAACTTCAAGTTGCATCTGAAGATTTACATGATGAATTAAGAAAAATGAGTGCTAAGAATACTATTCTTAAAAAATTGATTCTTTTCTCATCTTGTGAAATTGAAGCTTTAAAAAAAATATTTACTGTCAAACCAAGTTTTGTCCTTAAAAAATGAAAATCAAGTTTTAAATAAAAAGGTTGAAGACCTTACAAAAATTGTGCATAGATTTACTCTTGGAAAAGAAAACTTGAACAAACTTCTTAGAATGCAAAATTGTATTTTTGACAAAGCTAGAATTAGATACCAACCAAAGAGGAAACAAAAGTTATTGAACAATATTTTTGTTAAAGCATTCTCAAATCATTCCAATGCTACTTGCTTTCATTGTTATGAATATGGACATACTGTTACGTATTATCTACATAGAAAATCACATACTTTGACTACAAAAAGAGGTTTGAATTCCAAAGAGAACACACCCACATAGAACTAACACCAAAGGACCCAAAAAAATTTGGGTACCAAAAATCAAAACTTGATTTTCTTTGCAAGTGTGTCTCAAGTTCTCATTCAATGAAGGTATGTGGTATCTTGATAGTACCTGTTCAAGACACATGACAGGTGACAAATCAATATTTGCATCCTTTAAGCCTAAAGATGGTGGATTTGTGACATTTAGTGACACTAGTAAGGATAAAATCATAGAAATTGGTTGTATTGGTAAAATTCTTTTTTCTTCTATTAAAAATATTTTGCTTGTTGATGGTTTGAAACATAACCTTCTTAGCAACTTTGTGACAAAGGCCACAAGGTCATCTTTGATCATGCTAAGTGTGTTATTAAAAACTCAATTGACAACAAAGTTATTTTTTAGGGTAATAGGTATGAAAATGTTTATACTTTCAATCTAAATGACCTTCAAAAAATGACACTAAATGCCTAGCTGCCTTGAGTGATAATAGTTGGTTGTGGCATAGATGATTTGGACATGCTCATATGAACTTGATTTTAAAACTCTTGAAAAAGGAATTAGTAATTGGTTTATCTCAAATCAAATTTGAAAAAGATAAAATTTGTGATGCATGTCAACAAGACAAACAAGTTAGAAATTTATTTCAATTCAAAATGATGATTTCAACTTCTAGGCCCTACAACTATTGCGCATGGACTTATTTGGTCTAACAAGAACTCTTAGCTTTGGAGGTAACAGATACGTCTTTGCTGTTGTTGATGATTTCTTTAACTTATAAGGATGAAACCTTTACTTTTTTTTGCAAAACTGTCTTAGAGAATTCAAAATAAAAAAAGTTTTCAAATCACAAGTATCAGACGTGATCATGGTAGAGAATTTGAAAATAAAGATTTTAAAAAATTTTGTGATGAAAGTGGTATAGACTATAATTTCTCTGCTCCTAGAACCCATCAACAAAATGGTGTTGTTAAGAGGAAGAATATGACTTTAGAAGAAATGGCTAAAATCATATTATGTGAAAATAATCTATCAAGATATTTTGGGCCGAGGCTATCAAGACAACTTGTTATATTATGAACAAAGTCATGATTCGAGCTTCTCTTAAGAAAATCCCATATGAGCTATGGAATGGAAAAAAACCTAATATTAGTTATTTTCGTACCTTTAGGTGCAAATATTTTTTTTTAATAACAACAAGAAACTTTTGGGTAAGTTCGATGCAAAATCTGATAAAGGTATTTTCTTAGAATATTCTATATTTAGTAAAGGTTATAGAGTTTTTAACAAAAGAACCTTAGTTGTTGAAAAATCTATTCATATTGTATTTGATGAAACTAACCTCAGTTCTTTCAAGAAATTTTGTGAAGATAACTTAGTTAATATAGAAAAAGGTGTTGAGAATATTTTCATCAAAGACTAAGAAGAGCCAAACCATGAGAAAGCTACAATGCATAGAAAAATGAAGTCCAATAGGCTACTGGTACTTTAAATCAAGAAAATCCAAATTTGTCTAAGGAATAGAGGTATGCTCATAGTCATCCAAAGAATTTGATCATTAGTAACCCATCTCAAGGTATCAAAACTAGATCCTCTCTACATAATGTTTGTGGTAATTTAGCATTCCATTCCCAGACTAAATCGAAACATTTTAAGAAAACTAAAAACGATGAATTTTAGATCTTGGCTATGTAAGAAGAGCTAAATCAATTTGAGATAAACAAAGTTTGGACTTTAGTCCCAAGACCTAAGAAACACTCTATCAGTGATACAAAATAGGTTTTTAGAAATAAAATGGATGAGAATAGAGTAGTTCTTAGGAACAAAACTCGATTAGTAGTCCAATGTTACAATCAAGAAGAAGGTATCAATTTTGATGAAACTTTTACTCATGTGGCTAGGTTAAAGCTATTAGTATGTTGCTTGCTTTTGCATACTTTAAAATTTTCAAAATTTATCAAATGGATGTCAAAAGTGTATTTCTAAATGGTTTTATTTTGAAAAAAAATTTTGTGAAACAACCTCCTAACTTTAAAAATCCTAATTTTTCAAACCATGTTTACGAACTCACCAAGGCTCTTTATGATTTGAAACAAGCACCAAGAGCTTGGTATGAAAGGCTGAGTAAATTCTTGATTGAAAATGAGTTTTCAATAGAAAAAATTGATACTACTCTTTTTATCAGGTCTCAAGGAAAAGACATGCTTGTTGTCCAAATATATATAGATTATATTATTTTTAGCTCAACTAATGAATCTCTTTGCAAGGATTTTGTTAAGTGCATGTAGGGAGAATTTGAAATGAGCATGATGGGTGAGCTCAACTACTTCCTTGGATTTCGAATCAAACAATCACAAGAAAGAATCTTCATTAATCAATCCAAGTATACAAAAGATTTGTTGAAGAGGTTTGATATGCAAAGTGCAAAACCAATAAAAACTCCAATGTGCCCTTCAACAAAACTTGACAATGATGAAAATGGTAAAGCAGTAGAAAAAAAGAGATATAGAGGTATGATTGGATTTTTACTTTATTTAACTGCAAGTAGACTTGACATCATATTTAGTGTATGCACGTGTGCTAGATATCAAGCTAATCCTAAAGAATCACATGTGATTGCTGTTAAGTGCATCTTTAGATACCTCTTAGGTACACAAAACCTAAAATTATTTTATCCTAGAGGAATAACTTTTAAGTTATTTAGCTATTCTGATACAGACTTTGTTGGTTATAAAATTGATAGGAAGAGTACAAGTGGAACATGTCAAATCCTAGGATATTCTTTAATATCATGACTCAACAAGAAATAGAATTCAATTGCCTTATCCACAGCTGAGACTGAATACATTGCAGGTGGTAGCTGTTGTGCACAGGTTCTTTGGATGAAACAACAACTAGAAAACTATAGTGTGTTTAGATCGTATTCCTATTAAATATGATAACACTAGTGCCATTAACATATCCAAGAACCCTATACAACACTCTAAAACAAAACATATTGAGATTAGACATCATTTCATTAGAGATCACATTTAAAAGGGTATCATAGAACTTGAATTTGTAGGTAAAGACTACCAACTTGCTGATATATTCACCAAACCTTTAAATGAAGAAAGACTATATTATATCATAAGACAACTTGGTATGTTATGTACTCCAAATTGATATTAAAATGCCATACTAACAATGCCTATTTAGTGTATATCAAATGCTTTTCATGTTTTATTTTTTGTGTGTGAAAAGTGTCGACTCAATGATAAAAAGGGTCAACACATGTGCGAAAGGGTTGACTCAAAAACTATATAGTATCGATACATAATGTTAAAAGTGTCAAACCCAGCTATATAGTGTTGACTCATTACGTGAAGACTGTTGACTCAATGAGCCGAAAGTGTCGACACCCTGGTAAAAAGTGTCGACACAATTTCTGTCCTTGGACACCCCATTTTGTGGTGTTAAAAGTGTTGACTCAAATGGAATTAGGGTCGACACAATTCATAAAGTTTATATACATGTGGTTTTCCCCCTCTTTCTTATTCGTGCTAAAAAAACCATTCATTTTTTAAACAATTGTTCGTCTCCTCCCTCTTCGTTTCCCTCTAAGAACCCTAGAGTCAACTCACCTTTCTCTCTCTCTTCGTCTCTTCCTCTCCCTCTCTCTCTCTCTCACCATCCAATACCACCGAGAACCATGGGCAAGGGAAGTAAATGCCATGGTGAAGGACCATCTAGCCCTAGGGCTACGAAGAAGCAGAAATCGAAGAAAGACAAGGCTGGACCATCAACCGTCGCTCCAATTGACTCATCCTTGAAGTTCTAGTTCATAAAATACAAGAATTTGTTATTCCAGTCCTTCGTAAATCGAAAGGTAATTCCTGGCCGTTCTATAGATTTTCTATTTTTTGATTCAATCAAAATGAACTTCTCTAAATGGTTCACCGACCTTAGTTAGATGAATTTTCTGTAAATCCATGACATCCATTATCCTACTCTTGTCAAATTCTTTTATGCCCACATCAAAGTCACTGACTCTCCTGACAACACCATCACCACTTGGGTGAACGGTGTGGATATCATATTGACCCCTAAAATTCTGAATGAGATTCTTGGTCTTCCTGAAGGTCGAATGTTTGTTACCTGCAACAAAAAGAAAAGAACCATTGAAGGATTCACCTTTCACGATGTAGTGAAACAAATCTTCGAACTTGAGGTTGTTGATTCTACTAAACCTCTTGAGGCCAACTCTCTCAAATTCGAAATGAGAATTCTTCATCATTTCGCGAATCATATCTTTTTACCTCAGTCTGGTAAGTTCGGTGATGTCACATTCATGCATATCTTTATCATGTGGTGTATTCTTGAAGGAAAAAGGCTAGACCTTGGTTATTTGTTTATTTCGGCCATGCTGCAATCCCAATCTAAGTCTAATTCTTCTCTCCCACATGCTATGTATTTGACTCTTGTGTTTCGTCATTTTGGTGTTGATTTGTCTACTAAAAGGGAATTTCCTTTTCGAAGCATGATTTGTATGATCAATCCACCTTGAAACACATGCAAATTACGAACAAGTTGAGAGAAAATAGATGTGTGGACAAGTTGAGAGAAAATAAGATGAGTATTGCTAAAATAAGAATATTAAAATAGATGTGTGGTAAGATTATAAAAAAAAAAAAAGAAATGAAAAGATTCATAGAATGGTAGAGATTTCACTAATTACGGATAAGTTGAGAGAAAATAGATTAAGGTGGCTTGGATACATACGGCATAAATCAACTAATGCAATAGTAAAGAAAAGCAACAAATTCATATGTAATGGAAACACTAATGGGAAGGGTAAAATTAAATTGATGTGAGTTGTTGTATCAATAAAATATATAAACTTATTAAATCTAACTAAAGATATGGTACTTGTGACGCCCCGATTTTTGAAAATATCATTTGTTGCAAAAGACTTAGTTTCTTAATTATGTTCGAGAAAATAACTCATATTTTTTAAAATATTTATACTGATTCAAATGGGAGAGTAACTAAACCTTTAATATTACAAACCAAGTGAGTTACTACAAAGGTCAAAAGAATTAAAATTACATTCAATCCTCAAAAGATAAGATCTTCCAAAAGTTTAAGCTAGAGGTTCGGCACTAGGTGAGCCACTATTCTACTTCATTTTTCGGTGTAGCTCTCTCGTTGATCTCTTCTTCACCTTACATAAGACACAATGAGCTGCGATGCCCAGTAGGAACAACTAATACCTTATTATCCTACCATCATCACACATAAACAAGATAGCATAGTGTATACATATATGATGATGAGCAGTTAAGAATGTATATATGAAGTTCACAAGAGTTTTTGTATCGTTGAGATAGAAACTATTTCTCGGGTCTCACTAAGAGAACATATCCCATGTTTCTTGCCACGTTTCCACTACATACACTCACCTCTACGGTAACCATTACGTTCCCAATCACTATGCTCCCGTACACCTATCCTCGAATCGCTACGCTCCTGTTTATACTATATGTATGCGGCCAAAAAACATGTGATCGATTTACTATGCCATCACGCTCCCGTCCCATACTTCATGTGTGTGGCTAAGTGACGTGAGGTCGGTTTCAGAAAGGCATGACTCACAACATAGTACAGCTCACGAAGTACATGGACCCTTCCTAAACCCGTGGCACCACAATTTAGACCCCAACCCATGTCAAAACCCAATTTTTTTTTTGAAAAAAAGATGTTCACTCGAGGTTTATTGCTTGGTATTCCGTAAATGCTCATGACCAAACTAGCATGTGTGTGACATGAGATAAATATCACCCTTTAAAAATACTTAAACATGCTATAGCATTACAAGAAAACCAATGTTTGTCAAGTTAAAGAAATGAAAACAAACAGATCACACTTAAGGCACCACTTATCACTTAAACTTGAAATTTCATATTCATTTTTCTTCAAATTAAAATACTTTATAAATACTAAACCTTACTGATTTGTCATGAAATTTAACGGGGTGATAGATATGCATGTTAAGAAACTTTTTCAAAAGAAAATAAAACTCAGAACAACTTCTAGACATGGGATAACATAGCTTGAGCAGAACTTGTTCGAAAATTAACATTGTTTGGAAAAAATGCGTTTTATGAAAAATGGTTCGACCAAAAATTTTTACTTAGGCTCTATTTGGATTCTATGTAAAACCGGTTAAGGATAGAAAAGTAGCTTTTCCATCAATTTTGACTCATAAATTTTGATCCTTTCTTTCTTAAATTAAACCATAGCTCTATACAACTAAAAAAACCCATAAAATCAGTATATTCATAAACTCAAAACATGTATATATCATATCTATGCAAGTAAAAAAAAGAATAAAAAAAACATGGGCTCAACCAAATCAATTTTTAACTAGTTTCTCATTTCAATTCTTCATTAGTCTTTCATGATTCAAGGCTTTGTTTCTACTTCTTTAATCATATGGAAAGAATGTTTGAGAATAGTTAGAGGAGAAAGAATGGTAGAGTAGTAAGAGAATCCTACCTTAGAGTCTTGTACTTTGATGGAAAGGACTCACTTTTAGAAAATTTCTCACACTTCCTTCTTCCTTCCTTTCTTTCTTTCTTTCTTCTTCTTTTTCTTCTTCTTCTTCTTCTTCTTCTTCTTCTTCTTCTTCTCTCTCCTTCTCTCTAACTTTCTCTCCATGGGGTGGCTAAACCAAATGGGAGGAAGGATAGGGTTTTGGGCTCTTTTTATATGAAGGCAAAGACTTGAAAGTCTTCCAAGTGAGCTCACCAAGGTAAACAAATAGTAATATGAAAGACTTATTTGATGGCTTTAGTTGAAGTCTTGAAAGACTTGAGGAGTGTTTTGTGAGTTAAGGAGATTTTGTGCCTCAAATGAAAAATTGGAAGAAAGGTATATAGATATATACATATATATGTACGAAAAAGAATAATGAAGGAAGAATAGCTTGAGAGGCCTTCCAAATTTCCATCAATTGGTAAATGAATAGTGAGCTTCATGAATTTGAATGTGATTGAAGATCAGATTTGAAATGAAGCTTGTGTGTTTGGGTTAGAAAAAGGGGTATGGATTTGTTCTAACAAAAATAATTTATTTAAGAATAAATTTTAATTCCAAAGACAAGTGTCAAATCTTCCCAACGTCTAGTCACTTCTTAACCATGAACCAACCAATGTGGTTAAGTCTCTAACCAAGAAAAAACAATCTAGTGGTTTGTAAGGAAAATATATACATATATCTCATATATACACATAGCATGAATGACTAATAAATAACATTATCTACATAATTAATTAAGGATATCAAAGTCCCAAAAGTAATGATTAAAGCACACGTTCTGTATAATTATATTTCTGCTTCTCTATAATTAGCAAAAAGAATAGACATACATCATCCAAAGTACGTAAGTAGTGTTTTTGAAATATTTAATAGATAGCTCATAGATTTTCTCATTAATGAGGTGAGGCCCTCCCCATGTGACCATGTTTTCTTCTTTATATATATATATATATATATATCCTCTCTTCTCTCACTTCTCTCTTGTAAACCCTTTCTCTCTTTTCTCTTGTAATTCTCAATTTATAATAAAAGTTATAAGTACATTTGTAAAGAACCACAGTGCAGTAGTGATTGTACACTATTTGGTATCAAAGCCAATATAAGCAGCATATGTCCTGCTAATTTATCTGTATACTTATATGTATAAGTATTCTTATGTATAAATACTTTTTTGTTAGTATGTATCTTAGTTTATAATATTTATAATTGATATTTGGTTATTGTACGTCACCCAAATCGCGTTGGTTAAGGAGTAAGACCTGTTTACCGAGATGATTGGGCATCTAGTGATACCATAAATCGTTGACAGATGTGTAATCAAAACTTACTTATAAGTATTCTAATTAAGATACAACCTATCAAAGAAGTATGAAGCCATACTAATACTTGTCTCATATAAGTATATATCTTCTTAAATGCTTTCTTGCTTTAAGCCTGATAGATCAGTAAAAAATGCTGAAATTGTTGAGTTTTTTCAAACTCATCAACTGAATAAATGGACTATACCTTCTGTTGAATCAAAGTTGATTTACAAGGTAAGTCTCTTTGACTTCAAAAGTTAAAAAACTGTAAATCACTGAGCAATCTATTTGTTTAGATAATCAAGAACAAAGTTTTCAACTTATTAGTTTAAGAGACATGCAAGCATATTTGCATAAGTATCAATATTTGCATATTAGTTTAATACAAATAACTCTTAAACCTTTAACCCTTTTAGGAGTTAATGGTAGCATTAATGAAACCCTACGAGATGGTAGATGTAATAATTTTGTTTCATCTCTTATGGGTGTTGCATAGACTAATCTATGCCATGAACCAGTTTACTTTAATGTATATCTGAACTTAAATTTATCATTATCAGATGCAAATCTTTTTGATGCTGTAACTTCAAATTTACAAACGTATGGTTATAATTTTCTTCCTGGATCAGAAACCATTGTTGTTATTTACAGAATACATTATAAAGTAATGAATACTATATGTCCTAACACTGTACTACGCAGTGACCCTGGTGAAACTACTGTGATTGAAAGTAATCTTTTAACCACACAAATTGCCACATCTAGATTAATCTAGTGGGATGAAATTAAATTTTCCACCAAATGGATAATCCCAAGGGCTGTAATGCATAGACCTTTTTTGGACAATAATGTTGATCAAATTGTCCAGAATGCCTTAGGAGATATAGAAATCTCCTTTGCAGGTCTAAATCTTAATCATCCTTTAACTAAAAGTGTTTCTTCAAGAAGACCACCTAGTTATAGAATTTCTTATCCATCATCTAGTAGACTTTCTAATTTTGAGTCTACTACATCAGGATTACCTGATGAAACAACAACTATAGCTGATTTAGGTCACAAACCTGAATCCACTTCAGAATCTGCTTTAATAGGTCTTAGAATTTTCGAGCAACAAATCTCTCATAGAATTTATTCCTCACCATCTGAAGATGTTCCTCAAAGAACATCACCTACTGTCTCATAAATAAGTATTCATATGTAATGTCTATGGATTTTACATCCAACTCTTTTCTTAGACAAGTTATCAGTAAAGAAATTTTATACCTCTACTCAACGAGTTTAGGCACAAGTTCTTTTCTACCT
Source organism: Heliamphora pulchella (assembly GCA_032270985.1). Taxonomy (NCBI): domain Eukaryota; kingdom Viridiplantae; phylum Streptophyta; class Magnoliopsida; order Ericales; family Sarraceniaceae; genus Heliamphora; species Heliamphora pulchella. Next base: position 143 of record JAULJZ010002985.1, on the reverse strand, counting down.
ATACTCGATATCAACAAAAAATTATTCAAATAATTTTTTACCAAGATCTTGAACGACAGCAAAAAGCTATTTTCTTCAAAGAATGGTTTGATGTATGGTCTTTTAATGAAGATCATCTTGCTGTAATATCCGACTTTAAGAAA